>JARHVA010001168.1:1587500-1735000 GCA_037957365.1 Torreya grandis | reverse complement strand
CCATACCAAATCCTCGATCATAATCCCTAGCTATCATAGCACTCAAGAATTTCACTCATGCATTATGATCACAATCTACATGCTCTTGAAAATCATAATACATATTATAAATAAATTCATTACATATATCTATTTTACCCTAGCTGAGCCACTCTAGACTAAGCTTTTTTCTCTATAAAATTTCCCTAAGTCTTCCTTTATGTAAATATCATCATTTTCCTTGGTGTTCTTTCCATTTAGTAAGGTGTTATAGACATTTAGCAGGCCTTTCCTACCATTTTATCCATTGGTCTAGGTTCTCACTATTTTTTAGGTCATTCTCACTAATTAGTAAGATGACCTCACAATTATCTATGAGTTCACTATTTTCATGAATTACATCCAAATTGGTGTTTTTTCCTTTTTGCTGACATTTTCATCGTTTACATGATTTCATCATTATGGTGATTTTATTAAATTTTCACAATACCACCAATTGGCCATCAAATCATCATTTAGCTAGCGATATCACTATTATTGGGGTTGATCTCACCATTTTCTCAACAATTCTATGGTTACCATTTGTGCTTCCATCATTTTTTTAAATGGTAGATTTACCATTTTGAGATTTCTTAAGGCCTAATAAATTCAATAAATGATAAATTTTACAAATGAAAGTTGTACTTACCTATACACCACTCCCTTTTGGTTGTTGATACTCTCTCACGCACTCTTTTAGGTGTTTGTGGTAAGGGATATTGGCCATTTTATTCATCTCTCTCATGCAACAAACTAGATCTCTAGAATTATATAAGGAGAAGGTGAAAATGAATAATTTTCACCCCCAAGGGTTATTTTATAGTCAAATTTTTGAATTCCACTGGCCCTATTTTTGCTTCATTATTCTTCCTAAGAGGCTTATTTTTTCCTCATTTCGCCATTTGCATCATGTTCTCTTATAATTACTCTATTTTTAGCCTCTTATACTGAATCATGTGACATTTTATTCTATTTGAGGTCCCATATATCAAAATCATTTTTTCCACCCCACCCTTGAGGGGGCATCCTAGGCCTCCCAAACACTATTTAGGCCATTGGCATGATCTTATTTTTTTGTAAACCATTTAAAATCAATGAAACCTAGGATGAGTTTATTTCTTCTAATTATGATCATTTTAAGTGACCTTGTTATTATTTAAAAAGATATTTCTTTGTCTAATGTCTCACCATGCCCTTTTAAATAGGGTTAAAATGTAGACATCCAATTCTCACCATTGTCATGTTGAAATGGTAAGTCAGAATGACTTCTTGTAATAATGCATAAACTAGACCAAACACCACTGAATCAATCTAATTCATTTACACACATCACATGTAATTTTTAAAACATTTTTATGCATTCCTAATTGGGGCATGGCACTATAACCAACTTTTATTTTAGTTTAACTCAATAGGAATTAAATTTTTATTATGCAGGCAACATTTGGGAGAAAACTAACTAAATCAAAATATTCAAAATTTGACATTACATAAATAACCTAAAATCTAATTAGGATTAAATATCTAAGCAAATAAAATAAATTGGCTAAACAAAAAATCCATGGAAATGATCTAATTATCTAGTTATGATATATTCAAATTTTAACAAATATTTGAATTATGACATCATTGTGATATCATCAAAAAGTTGTCATCCACTAGGTACTTATGGAAAAAATATCGCATTTAAGGAAATCCATGCCTTATTAATGCACCCTCTTTCCAAAAAAATCAATTCATTTACCTCAAAAATTTTAACTCATTTGTAGCCACACATCTTTATCTAGATCCTAGGGCCACAATGAATCTACAAAACCTATAAATACCAAGGATATTACACACTTTTAACAATATTTTTAGTGCAAAGAAACCATGCATAAATACATCTAAAAATTCACCTAATTATTTCAATTAATTCACAAACCAATCCAATAGTTATTAAGTAGATGTTGGAGATGCTTGCTCAACAACATTGCTAAAGATTTATTAGTTCTATATCTAGACATGAGTATTTTTGTGGACTGGCTTTGATGGTGAGGTCTATGGGGAAGGTATAGTTTCTCTTGTTTATGATTTTTTTTTATTTATTTACCTCATACGAATTTCCCAATTTAGGGAGTAGGCTTAGTATGTTATTTATTGATGTTTGTTCTTAATTTTGTCACTAACGAATGGACTAACCTATTTTATATTCTTGATTCACAGTAACATTTTTAAATAATTGCCTCTTGGGCTTACTTGATTATATATTATGTGATAAAGTTCAAAAAAATTAAAATACTAAAAACTCAAATATTCAAAAAATATATACAAAACTAAGACCTATGAATGACATGATTTCTAGTATATATAGTTATTTAACCCATTTTGGATTATGTGGTATTAAGGCTTAAAGAGATAGAATAGTCTATACGCAAGGATGAATAAAAATACTATAAAGTAGGCCTAATTATAAACTCATATAAATTAGTACTCTAAAATAAAATATTGATATATATTAAATATAAAAAATACCAAAATTTTAATATGTTGTATTAATGCCAAAGAAAAATGATACTTGGCTAGATTTATAATGCATAGGTGGATCTAATTTGTATACAAGTATTAGTATGCAAGATCAAGATTCTAAGATAGTCTCTATATTTTGTAAATGATGTTTTTAGAGTGGTATAAACTACCATCAACCTTGGGACTTTACCACTGATGCTAATGTCTATGTTGTGATACTATCATTCAATATAAAATATGTGTTGGATTACAATACAACCAACTTAATTATCCTAGGTTTTTTGTTTTCTTTATACTTATGTATTTAGATTTATAACATGGGATATATAAATTATATTATGGATCAAACCCTGTATATTCACCTTTGGGATGTGTATTACCAAAAATGGGCTATTAGGCTTATGGTGTCAAGCTAAACTCAAATATCCCTATGTCAATGAGTATAACCTACATAGGTAATACTCTAAGGAGGGCCTTATAATTATTTAGTTATTCCCTATGTGTGGTAATGTGTGTGAACAATGGTGTAATCTACTATATGTAGATGCATGGAATGATCAACCTTGAAACTTGATAAATACCACCCATGAGATGTTTTTTGGATGCTTCAAACCTTTTTTATAACTAATCCTATGACTGATGAATAAATTTGAGTAAATAGGGTACAATAACTAAGTTTTTTGATTTATTTAATGATCCTATTTAGGTACTTGATTGTTATTTTATAGATGAACAATGATAAGGCATAGATTTGTATGTATACTACATCTTTTGAAAATATCTCATAGTAGGGTTCACTAAGAAAAATAGTCTGACCCATAGGTTTTGAATCATTTTCAATTTGTATGAATTTTGAATACTATACACTAGATAAGGATCTAGACACTAGTGTTAATACTATTTTTCTTCTATGGCTAGTAGTGTCTAAAAGGCTAGATAATAGGTATGGATTTATAACTAAAAGTGAAGGATATCTATCAAGTTTTGATATTTTTTAAGTGTACAAGTTTTCTGGTCATCATAATGATATGGGTCAGACTATAAGATAATAATTTAGTCATAGTGAGATGGTGAATGCAAGTATTTCATCTATAAGAAGGTCTAAAACTGAAGAGTAGAGACCTAATTGGTATTTTTCAAATGTACAAGACTAAGATGTTATATATATTTAGTTTTAGTATATACAATAATTAATTGATATTTTTTTCATATACATGGTGAATTAAATATCTATTTTATATGCACATGATTTTCATGGTATACATGTGTGCGATGTTAGACATATAGGTTACATATGATTACATGGATATTATATCCATGACATAATTTACACCCATGGGATACCTTTCTAGATTGAATGAATACCTATAATAGGGGCATATTTACACACTTACAAGATTGTATCCTTATTTACTAGTCCATTGATCATAGTATACTTTTCACATGACTTGATCTTACTTATAATTTTATGGAGTGTTATTTCATATGTATGGTGTGCTTTACTACAATGGATGTTGACATTAATTTATTATGTGAACTAACACTGCTTACTCTATGAATAATTGATATCAATGATTATGATATTGTGTGATCATTGGTGTGTGTTATATTGTATGTTCTATGAGTGTTTTAGTTATGTCTTTTCACTCATGTATAAACTATATCAAAGGATCTTCTAGTCTTAGTCATAGACATGTGTGTTCATGTCAAGTCATAGTCATTTCACATCTTGAGTGATTTTATGATTCATGGTCATAATATTATGTGCATGTATGTGGTTATATATATGACTATTATTAAGCATGGTTCCATTATTTCTATCATTCATACTCCTATTTTATGTGATTATATGATTTTTATCATGCATCTATTGTGATGATTATTATTGTGTGCCTAATTGATATACCTATTTGACATGGCACTTATATGACCATTATGTTGGATTATATGTTTTGTATGTACTTTAATGGTCAAATATTTATATTATTACATATATTATCATGTTTGAATACATAGTTTACATGATTACATTTTTATATATAGCACATTATACACATAACTCCTTATTTTGAGACGAGTGATTCATAGGATTCATCCCTCATATAAAAAGGGGCATATAATGGGATTGTCTTAGATAATTAGGTCATGACAAACATGTTATGGAATTTTATATTACTTCAAGGTATATATGGATTATATTTGGGGTATGATTATTTTTTGTGCAAATAATTTTCTAATTAAATGTTGTGTATCAATGGGGAATGATTTTACTACTTAAGAACTTTGTATCTAAAATATTCTTGTAGTGGTTGATTCAATGTTTTGATTTACATAAAAAAGCTTTTGGGAGTTTCATATTGACATAAAAAACTATTTCAAGGTTACATCTTTGCATACAAACCTATTTTTTGGGTTCCAAAATTTCATAAAAACTTGGTTCAGGGTTCCAAATATAGTTATGATGATATTAGACTAATGTAGCTAACATTTATACAACACTTAACTTCTAGAACTCATCCAATAATAGTGGTTGAGGAATTAAAACTAATTAACCAATATATCCCAATTTTAAGACTCTGAATAATGTGCATACAACACCATTGTAATAATACATACTTTCTATGTTTATGGGTTGGACTTATTTTAGAACTGAGTTGTGTTTGTTGTATGATTTAATTGTATTTAATAAATTTTAGTGACTTAGCTTTAGTGTTTAATTTATTTTCATTATTTAATTTCAATTATTTATGTAGTTACAAAAATTTATATTTCATCTTTTATATTCTGGTATTTTTTAGGCTTTTTTCATCTTTTCAAGTAGTGTCATCTGATGGAGATGATCCATGCTTCATGGGAAAGGAATTTGACAAGAATACATTATTTTGATATACAAATATATGTAATAACATGGGTATGAAATATATTTTCCCACATTACATTTCTTGTGTGTTCTTAATATGTGAGACCTGTATTGTACATAAATGTTTTTGTCACTTTCTATTATTTCCATATACAAGGGTTTTTTTGTTTAATGAATGATCAGTTTTATCAATGGTTTAGGAATGATGCCACTTTTACTTTCAAAAAGGAGAGAAAGTCCAGACACACTTTCTATTAATTTGGTGTTACAATAATGGTTTTCATATGATGGATTTAATTTGAGTCCTTGGAGAGTATAGAGGAAAAAGGAGGTATTTATTCTTAACCTTTATTGCTTATTGATTGAAATTGTTTTAATTACTATAAATAATTTTGTAAGTGTTAGCATGTTTTGGAGAAGGTACTTTATATTGCACATTATATAATGTTTATAAGGCACACATAAATTACAAAGTTCATGAAAAGATTATAAAATTGATCATGACACTTGAATTTATAAAGAATAATGGTTATTCATAATATTTAAAATGTTTTAATTTATTAAAAATTATTGTTGTGCCATAAAGGGAATTGTACTCAAGATAGGATGGAATAAAAGAAATATTGGGCAAGAAAGTGGATACAAAAACTAGGGTAGAACCCTTTTGCATATTCTGAGGAGAATGGAAGAGTGGGAACATGGTGGAATATTGAAAAACCTTTAAAAATTAACCATCATGGCCCTAAATTTTCTTGGTGGAGTTACTTATGAAAGTATTGGAGGGATTTTATAAATTTGTAACACACATAGAAAAAAGAAAATAATAAGGTAAAAAGGTAAGGAACTCAATATTTTGGAAAATTTTAAAATTATATTTCAACCTTGAAGAAAGAATTAAGTTTTTTTATTTTCATTATTTATTTATTTTCTCCTAAATGTAGTTTTTTGATAATGGATTTATACAATATGGTTATCCCTATGAATTTATATGGTATCCATAGAACATCATTTGGTTGAATCTAAAATTTGGGAGGTATGAAAAGGCACGTAGTGCCCTTACATAACCTTCCAAATTGATTTTATTCACCAGATGATACTTATTATATATCCATATCATTGGTAACCATTATTTATTGTTAATGTTATGTTGAAAGTTTTTTGTATTTCATTGTGTGTGTATTGTGGCTAAGAGGGAGTCAAAACCTAGCTATGATTGTCCCATCCTCAAGGATTTTATGAGAGAGAAGGTTATTTTTTTCCATGATGCCCTCATATGGATAAAATATAAATGGATGGATATTTTTTCCTTAGATGACAACCATTGATGATGGATTGAATGCCTAGTTTCAACTTGAGCTCATTATTTTGTGTGTGTGTGTGTGTGTGTGTGTAATAGGTTAATGTTAGATATGAATCAATAAGATATAATTAATTATGGCATACATCATATCACATCCACATGCCTTCTATGGGTTTGATTCTCTCTAGTTTCTATCAATAACCTCAATAATTTCCCTACTCTATACCAAATCAATAAACTATGATATTAGACATCTCTATATCATCATATTAGTGTTATTATATCCTAGATAAAACCATCATACTTAGATGGTATTGAAATTCTATTATTGTCTAAACCTGATGGTTTCATCCCATGCCAAACAAAAAACACATTTCAAATTCAAATAATTATTATGGGTTAGCCCATACATTTTACATGTTTGTGGCATGATAAAGTACCTAAAGAGTCTCACATAAATACAAAATAGGTCTAAACCTATTATCCATATAATAAGCATCTATCAAACATACTCAAACACTTGCACATTCAAAATAACTACCCTATTATTTGCAATTCCACCATCATTCACAAGGAGTAGGTCCTATCCAAGTTTTAAGCACCTAAATCCAAGGCCAAATTTGTCATTTTTCAAGTATTAAAATATAGATTACATGTTGTATACATTCAAGGAGAATTATTACACACATTAACCTTATGGGGAGAACTACATATATTTTGACTTCCCTATTTTGAGAATTATATATGTAGGTAGTGATCAACCATTCAATGGGGAGTGGTTGTGTTTAACTCAAAAAACCTTTATACCCATTTTACAAGCCTAAATTTTGTGTTAATAATGGATCTAGGATTTTAATAGAAGGAGATATATTTATGGGTATCACATTCATAGTCAGACCACATAATTATACACAAGCATAAGAGAAGCAATCAAAGTGTCCTATACTAGTACAAAAGAGAAATATTTACATAGACCAAACCATCATATTTGAAACAAATTAATTACATGATAGTAAGGATAAAATTACTATTTAGGCTAGCCTATAACTCTAGTTCCTAATATGAGTGACTCATAGTGTACTTTCTTACATTTTATATTGCCTTCCTTTAATCTCAAACTTTCATTTTAAAGAAAACTACTTAGTATCTTATCCTTTTTATTGCTTTCCATATTTATCAAGTGAAATTATCAAATTAGTTTTTTCCTTTTATATTTATAGTTATGCTTAAATGTGACACACTATACACTAAATTAATACACATTGTATATCTTATTAAGGTTTTCAAATTAAAAACATGGATGAATCCATATATTGTATTAGACACATCAAACCCTAGGTTTCTCTTATGATTTCATCCTTATTTATAGGGTTTTAGGTTTTATTTATAAATCTGATTTTTGATTTCCTCTTCACATGTGGCCAAATATTAGGGTTTACATCTTCATGACCCTAATATTCCTATGTTTAATTTCTTATTAGGAGTAGGTTGTGTGTTTTTTTAATTGATATATTAGGGTTTGGTAAATTTAAAATGAGTTATTAATCTAAAACCCCTAATATCTCTCACCCTTTAGATTTTATATTTTATACCATTGTATGCCTTATGTTTATGATAATGAATGGATTAATGGACCAATCTTATGTGACTAATAATAATAATTATATACATGAAGAATATGATTTCAAAGGAAATAACTATAATCTTGATTATGAAGAGGATTGGTATAATAGTGATGTGTATAGTGAAGAAGAACATGAAAAAAGTAATTTTGGAATGAAATAGCCTATTTCTCCTATTTATTTACATTATTCTATTAATATTGCACTGTAAAAAGATGAATTAAATAAAACATTAATGTTAGATATGAAGCAACAAGATATACTTAATTATGGCATACATAATATCACTTTGTATACATAATATTTTTAAAGTTTATCAATTATTGATGTTTTCTTTCTTGTAGGAACCCATCGAGTCTCAATCTCTTTGAGTGTATTCCTTAAAGGGTGTATCAAGAAAGGGGTAGGCAAACCATTGATGCTTCACAAGATTTTTTTTCCTATACCACCAATTGAAACCAACACAAACCTTTCATATACATTTACTTAAGCCTTGACACTTCCTTTGCACACTCTTCCAAGAAATTCATCACCTCAAATAACCCCTACCTAAGTTAAAACCTCTTTTTGTCATTTATCAAACAAAGTAAGACTAGGCTGACCCTATTCTTAAAATATAATAATGTTACAGGATTAGATCAACCCTAGCCAACCTAGTCAGGGACCTAGCTACATTATTTATTAAAGAACAGGGTCAATTGGGCTGACTCTATCTGTTAAAACTTTAGAATATTTTAGGGTCAGATTTGGCTATATAAACACATCATTTTTTTCCATTTTCATTAGAAAGATAGAGTTAATCATTTATTTATGCATTTAATTATCCAACATTATACTTGAGGAGTCATTTTTTAGAGTTTAATACTACACTTAGAGAGAATAATCTTTACTTGTAGGAGAAGTTTTTTAGGTGCATAGGAGAAGTCATGTAGCCTAGATCTGATTTATCTTTGTTATCCTTACAAACCACAACAACCTCTTGAAAAACACCATTGTCTAAAGGAGAGATTAAGGATCGATGGGTTCATCTTCAAGGTAAGTATTTTTAACTCTTTCTTATCTTTATTAAGTAGATAGATTTGTATTTGTTAACTTATGAATATGTTTCTCTCTCAATGCATTAGGAATACCTCTAAATTGACTTGAGTAGAGTTCTTATTTACATGTTTATTTTTTATGTTTATTACCTCTATTTTGTGCCACATACTTTGGTGAGAACTAGATTAGACTTAATTTACTTTGTAATTTACTTTGATCAAAAAATATAGGACCTAGCTAGGGTTATTGTGTGATATTTCATGACTAGAGGATTTAGGACCCTCTCTAATGATATCATGTGGTAAGAGACCCCTTAGCTAGTTTTAGTAGATCTGTATTGGTCATGACCTTAATTTTCTAAATGTACCAACCAGTGGAAGGGCTAGTGTGATTTATCTTCTTTGAGCCAGGATTGATTTGTAGATCAACTTTACTTTCCCTTGTATACATTTTTATGAACCCAATTTGAAACTAACCCTTATGTGTTTTCTTTAACGCATTAATTTATTATCATTTATTATTTATTTCATTTTTACATCACTATATTGAATCTATTGATTTAGTCTAACATTATGTGTGCAAGTTTATCACACAATTGCTCCAATCAATTATGTTTTCTTTGTGTAGGTTATCTTCAATCACAATTAACTTGATCCATTGGCTTGACTCAGTTCATTGCTTTACATACATGTTTTCAAACTCAATCGACTATGTTAGAAGGCTAAAAATTTTCATTTGGATGAAATAATATAAAACAACAATTTTAACATCTTCAAAATCATCAGGTTCATTCTCACCATCTTAGTTATTTCTTTTCTTTCTTATAGTTCTATTTTTCACAATTTTTAGTCTATAAAGCTAAAACTTTATAAAAAAACTAGGTTAACTAGATCAACATAGTTTTGTCGCTTGTTTTATTTCAAAGGATATTCAATTGACTTGTTCAACTATGTTTTTATAGCTCTTACTTTAATAGACATAATCAACCCAATCGATTTTGTTCTGTATTATTTTCATACTTGGTCATCTAAATTGACCATATATTTTTAAACAAAATTAATTAACTCATCTTAGTAGCAATTAATTTAATTTTCATTTAGTTACTTGCTTGCTTAGAGTAACACACATAGACTAAATAGGAATTTTTAATTTATCGATTTAGTTACACCTTTTTCTTTTATTTCCACACTTCCAAACCACATAACATCAAAAGGCATTAAACATATTCTACCCAAGGTCTACCTACTTGGATTTCATCACCAAGGGGGAAGCTAACTCAATTTTTTGGTCAAGTATAATATGTGGTTGATGGTATATATTAGAAAAGTACCCAACACTCTTATCATTTTAGGATTATGAAGTGAGGGGGTAGGCCCCAATACTAAGCTAGTACCATCACTAATACAAATCCATTTCAATCTTAACTACCCAAAACCATCCTAAGATTTCCTTTTTATTTATTTTTTATATCCAACTCTCTATCACATTTATTTATAAAATTTATAATCTAAAACTAGGAATGATCACATAGATTAAAATTTCTATTTTTTTATTACTCTCTGATAATCATATATTACATTGTAAAATTTGTATAAGCCAGCATTGGTTCAAGGTTTGTGTTGTGTGCCATAGCTAGATTGACTAGATTGATATAGTTATTTGTCTGTTTATTTCAAATATTAAATAAAATAACACTAGATCATCTAAATTCAATTGTCAAAACCTATCTCTACCTTCATATTATAGTGGATATTCTTAACTGTGTCTCCTACAGTTTCTATTTTCTCAAAGAACACAATTACTCTATTTAACCCAATATATTATAGACTGCTTGTCCTATTTATTTTCAACACATAGTTGTCCTATCTGATTGTTTATCTTGAAAACTCCTTCAGTTTCACCATTTGTATAACATAATAGACCAATTTGACTGTGCCTTTTATAACCTATCTTATCTATTGTCTTATAAGATAGTGTCAACTAGTTTGACCCAACATCTTATCAATTGACCTTCATTTTTGCCAAGATTTTAGTTTCCTTCATCATGATTTTCTTGTTTGAGGATAATATAGAATTGAATAAAAGAAACATAATGATTTTTATCAATTCTAATAGGGTTCCTAAGACACATTCTATGGCACCCATTATGGATCAAAGCAATGTCTATATTACCTCTTGCACTACCAACTATTGGACTCCTCTCCATTCTTCCTCGACACTTAACCCCTTTTTTTCATTAGAATATGAGCATTATCTTGAATAAAAAACTAAAATGATATTTTTTATCAATAAAAATGCTCAACATAGATGAAAATATCCTACAACCATCTATAACCTCATGATGGGACCTCATATAGGATAAACCCATTCACATTCCCCTAGATTTTCTCAAGGATTTGAGGGAAACCATTTTTTTGCATCCAAACCTTTCCCATCTATAATGTCTGCTTCCCACACCATGGCATCATCCTCTATGTCTTCTTAAACTTCCATGCTAAGTATTTCTACCAACATGGTAGGTTTAAATTATACTAGGGATCTTCAACATATCCACATCCCTAACCATGCTACCAATGCTACTCATACCACTAGTGTAGTGCATGATACTACCTCATCCCACACTTATAATATATCCCAAGCTTCTAATACCTCACCTAATACTAATGCTTCACATGTTTCATCCACTAGACAAAATGATACTTAAACTAATCAACTTATATTATAAATGATTAACCAAATGCATACTTTTCAAACTAATAATGCAAATTAGATGATGAAAATGAAAAATCACCTCATACATCTCCAAAACCAACCTCATCACATGCCATAGGGAGCACAAAATCTTAATGCCCCTGACCTCACTTAGGGATTCTCATGGTAACCTCATACCACAGCCTCCACTTATCAACAAAACCATAAATTTTTTATGACATGGACTGCTAGTACCTCAAATTATTAACATTAGCATAGGAGGTATCACCCCCACCATAACTTATAATGGATCCATAGATCTTTCCTTGCATCTTAAATCATTTGGCAACCTTTACAATGATTTTGTTAAGCTTAATACCTTCATTTCACTAAATTCTTAGCTAAAACACTTTCATGATATTCTTTAGATTGGTAAAATCAATTGAAAACCCACTCTATTACTAGCTTAGAAGACTTGGTCAACTCAATAGTCCAAGAATTCTAAAATAGTGATATTCTCAAAAATATCTTAGCTCATTTTATAAATTACAAAGTAGTCAAAACTAAAATGGTACAAGTCTTCATCAAATAATGGAGAAATGTGTCTAATAAATATGAGCATAATATGGTGGATGAAAACCTCTTCCACTTTTTACCAATGCTCTCCATCCTAAATTAAAATATCATGTTAGAACCCTTTCTCCAAAAACATTGGTAGAAGTTCTTGACCAAGCCAAATGACAAGACTTCCTCATGCATCAATTTGAACCACATCAACCTATAATACAAACTTGCATGATCATTAAAAATTAAAACCATCTTGAAACCAATGATGGTGTTACTGACACTTATGAAACCATACACACCATCCAAGTTATTGCTCCAAATAACACCATGGAGTATGTTCCTCCCAAAACAATAATTTCAATCATACTCCCACATTTTATCAATAGAACCATACTAATGTGCACAAACCATTGTCCCTAGTGGAAATTTTAAAATTTCTTCCAAGACCTCTACCACAAGATCTTGACCCCACTCATCCTATGAAATCATGGTATGATCCAAATAATTTTTGTTGGTTTCATGCAATTAGGGCCTTTCTCATGAGACTTGTAGATAATTAATAAATCCTACTATGGATTTTCTTCTTGGTATTAACTTTTTATGAATCCCTTATCTAAAACCAACAAAAAACTTATGAAATATCACTTAAAGCTCATGAGACTTAAAATAAAGCTCAATATTTTAACCAAGATAATGCTTATTTATCTATCTACAAAGATCCCCTTACTAACCACCAAGATAACATTGACCAACCTACCCCTACTACTAACAACATTGAAATTCTTATATAAGTTTATACCAATGATGAAAATGTGGTTAATATGACTAATATGAGAAGAGTAGTTGCTTATATTGATTCAAATACAACACCTACATAACACACCTCTCTAACATTTTGTATCATTCAAGACACTTCTCCATCCCATCTCATAGAATTGGGGCATGAGGAAATAATACCCATATAAAAACCGCTTCCAACAACACAAATTGATCATACCTCTTATACCATTTATATAACTTCTATTCTTTCCCCATCTTCCATACCACAAGAAAAAATCCCTCAAACTTCACACAGTGAATACCTCAACCAACCATCACATCACCTAAAATCACTCAATCCACTTGAAACGAGCCTAAATAAACCATACCTTATCAACATAATTTTAATTTTACCTCTAACCCTCGTTCTGAAGATCTCTTGTAACACTTTACACTTATATCTAATAATCTTCTCATGGGTTATGATGAATGGGACCCTATTGTGGAACTTTCCCATCTCCCATCTCCTATCTCAAATCCCCTTCTTTAGAGCTAATGATAAATTCTCCACACCATCATATTAGCCTAATGAAATTATTATTTTAAATGAACATCCCTCATCCTCCTCCTATAGGGAAAGAAGCTACCTTATCTAGATCTGAAGATAACATACTTCAACAATGTGAAGATATGTCCATCTATGTTGAAAAAATAGTGGACACTTACCTCTCACTTAAGTTACCTATCTCTTCTATGATTCTTGATGAGATATTGCTTTGTGTGGATGATCTTCTTTTATTCATTAGCATATAAATAGGTGATATCCAAGTTAAGTGTGCTTTAATTAATGAAGGTTTAAGAACTTGCGTTTCCTCCCATGACTTTAATAAAACACTTGGATATTCTAAATGCAATCTTAAATAAACATGTAGCACATGTCAAGGCTATGATAGAATGCAAATTCCTTTTTTAGGCTATGTTTGTATTCCCATTACCATCTATGTGAAATTCATGATCTTTAAATTTCCACTTTCTTATAATATCTTACTCAGTCAACCTTTGACTCATCGTATGAGAGTAGTCACTTCATCTGCATGCCAATATGTCAAATTTACTCATAATGGCACTATATACAAGATTCAAGGGTACATGAATCCTTATAATTTTGAATAATTCTAATAATGAGGTGTCTTTAAAATACCCACCCTTGAACCCTTATCTAGTGTTCCATTTTGATAATACCAACACTTCAACTATCTAGTTAACTATAATAGAAGTTATAATGGTCATCTTGAATTAATTAATAATATTCCACATAACCTCTTAAACTCTAATGATGATGATGATCTAGATGAAAAAATCATAAACATCAAAACTTCTGATCTTTCCCCTCACATAATCAATCAACTTTCTCATTCTCTTCAACTCTGATCCCATCAGAAACCTTATGATGACATACTAACTACCTTAACCAAAAATAGACAATCTATTCACCATGCTTCCTTGCATAATAAAATAATTCCTACATATACTATCAACTTGCATACACTTAATTATGATGATGGTTATGCTTTAGATGACCCATTTTTATTTAGATTCATTCAAGCTAGAAACACTAAAATTATTTGATATCATTCTTCTTTATTTCAGTCTTTTTATTCTTCTTCTAGTATTACTTCTCTTACAATACCTAATATTAGTTTTTCCACTATTATTTACAGGGTAGAGATACAACACTCATGTGGTACACCTCTAGTCATAAAAAATCCTCTTAGGAGTATGCTAATGGATCATGCCATGACAAGACCTTATCATTTTTTTAGATATCATGACCCTTCTAGTCTTATTCCTCTTTAGATGTTAACCACCATGCTTAGACTAGTTATATAACCATCCTTACCTAAAAATGAACCTATTCTAATTTTTGCTCTAGTTTATCCCTTCCTTGTTGATGGTCTTCTTCCCTTACCTCAACTTGATCCCTTATCCACACAATGGGTAGATAACACTTATTGTGATATTCATAGAGTGGTTGGTTATTAGACCAAATATTTCCATCTATATCAGTAGCCCTAGGCTTCTTCTTCTACCATTACAACTATTATAACCCCATATTATTCTAATAGACATTTTTTTGCTTCCATGGAATAAATGACCATTTTCTACCCATTTTTAAAAACTTAGGCAGTACATCGACACATTATGATTAGTCATTTCCTAGCCCAAAGACAAGACCATACATCTTCTAAATCTAATTCAAAGTACATACCTAAATATAGGGAGTTATTTTGTCTTTGGTATCAATGTTCTACCCATCATACTAATCAATGTTGAGTGATCTAGTAGCATCTTTGTGATTTATTAAAGTTGACACCAACACCAATTATTCCTTATCCTATAGGTCATCTACAAATGAAGGTTCCTCCTTCTCCATTGGTTACACATCCTCCTAGCTCCAAAAATACCATTCACATTGAGACACCCATTCCTCACATGAGTATCCCACATAAGAGACACCACATGAGAATTATTATTCTTCTAATACACCTACCTTTTTATTCGAGATGATGTGAAAGGAATTATTTTCAAAAATTTCTATGAAGATTGATGAGACTCTAGTTAACATCAAAATTCAACTACATAGGGATGTTTTGGATAACATTTATGGTTATATCTATTAGTATTTATGAATACAACATGGTGTTCTTTCACATTATTATATTTTATAATTTGGATTAGATTTGTGATCCATTTATATATCTTATACTTTTGACTATGTTTCAAAAATGATTTCACTTATCTATTTTGCATGAACCATTATATTATTCTTTATGTGTTTTTTATGGATTCATTCTCTTTCACTTTTTCTTATAGATTATTCTAATTCTTTTCATGAATGCAAACTTATGTTATGATTTCAATTATTTCATGGATTCCTTTATTTTATTTATAATGATTATTTGTTATCTTTTATAGATGAATAAAGATAATTATTATTGTGACTTGGTTATACAATCCTAATTCCCTTAGTATTTTATCTCTACCATATGATTAGTTAGCAAATAATACTTCTCATTTTACTACTTATATGCACCAATCTATTTCTATATCTCTCCTTCCCTTATTTCCCTTTGACATACTAAGCATACATACGGTTGAAGAGATTACATACTAGTTCATAGATAAATCTAAGTTTTTTAGTCAGTAATATATATGGTTACTTAGCCTCTTTTAAACCAAAGTTTAAAGATCATTCATGTGTATCACTTTTATCACTCATGTTGGTTATTATAAATTTTTATGGAGGAGGAATCAAAAAAATCCATAAAAAATTTAAAATCCAAATCATTTAAACAAAAGGTAATGATTTAAAAATCAATAGATAATCCAAAAGTATAATCACACCAAAAGACATGATTTATATATTTAGCAGATCTCCTATTTATAATCAAAGCTCAAACTCCACAGTTGGCCTCATGATATATTTGATATCCATTATGGTGTAGTAGGCTAGTATATTCGGATAGGAGAAAAAATCTATAAGTGCTACCTACTTTCTCACACAAGTACCCAAACTTCACAGTAGACTAATAGCTTTGTAAGAGGTCCTGAGGAATAGGGAACATGTTGTGGGAAGGTAGGACCATTTTAATTTATTTGTTTATATAAACCTCATTAGTTTATATTAGTATCCCACCTATTTTCCTATACAAATTTGTGCTTATTTTGAGTATGTTTTCTTTATATTTTGATGATCACTAGGCTCTTATTGTCTTTCTTTCTTACCTAGTATGTCTCATGTTTACTAAGTTTTTCTCATAAATTCCTATGTCATGCTTTTTACATTAAATATTTTCATTATAATAGTCCTAATATTTACCTTTGATTAATATTATTTTGTTAATTGATCATACTCCCTAGGGTTTTCCTTTGTGAGTTGCATTGTAAGACCTTGGATAGGACTAGGAATTCCTCACAAAACATTTATTTATTTTTTCCCTTATTACCTTTCATCTCATTGGTGTTCACATTGTGAGTTATAGTATAATATCATGGATATAACTAGGATCTCTACACAAATTACCACATTAAAACATCTTTAAATTATTCTTATATTTTTCTCCACCTCGTTGGTGTTCCCTTGGTGAGTTGCAATGTAAGACCTTGGATAGGACTAGGCCCTCCTCACAAAATATTCCAATAAAAATTTTATACTATAACCAAGTCACAATAAAATTTCATAGTTCAAATTTGAGATAATTTATGTTACATTATGATTTACACATCATTTACATACTTCCCATCTTTATTTATTATGTTTTATGCTTACTTCATAAACATTTCACTTTTATCTTCTTATTTTCTGATTACATGTATGTTTACAACCATTTTATTAAATTTCTCATACTTCCCATCTTGATTTAGTATGATTAATTTATTGATACTTAAATTTTGTTTTCTTTTCATACTTTCCATCTTAATTAACTTTATTATTCATTTATTTTTATACCATTGCTTTTCACATGTTTTCCACTTTATTATAAATTTTCATACTTTCTAAATTTATATAGTATGACTTGTATTTATTTTAATTTATGTAATTTTTACTTATACATGGATTAAAAACACTTTTTACATGTTACTTTACCATGTTTAGGTTTCTTATATTTATTCATATTTTATTTTTACACATTTCCCATCATGATATAGTGTGTATTACATTTTATGATTATTTATAATTTTCTAAATCATTTTGCTTTTATTTTTAACCATGCATGTGTATCACATAATACTATAAAATAAAACATACATCACATATTTGCCATAGCATATACAACAAAAGTAAAATACATGTCCTACAAAGGAAATACATCTATACATACATCCATAGATAAATACAAATCATAGACCAAAAAATTTCCATATCAATACATATAACATATGTTTGATAAAAATATAATACAACTTATAATAGATACAACTATAAGGCTATGCTCTATCATGTTTATCTTATGGCTGAGCTATGCTACCCATGGATGCCTGTGACTGGCCCCTCCAAATAGTATGTTGTAATGAGGTAATTTAGGATCTCAATCCCTCTAGATTGGTCATCTCAACCTACACACATCCAAACTCTATAGTGGTTTCCATATGAGTAGATCAATCTTATGTAAACACCTATGAAGCTCAAGCCTCTCCCTATCTTACTCCTAAAACGGTTGTGTTCCATCTCCTCATGCTTGAAACTATTGATTAGCCTCCCCCACAAATCTAAACTAGCTATCATAAGTTGGGGTAGATGGTACCATAGGGTTTACCAAGGTAGATGGCTCATAATGTGTTATCACCTTGTCTAAAATATCATGGTGCATGGACATAATCATGGCTCCCCATATGATATCCTCCACTAATATACCTATAAAACAAAAATCAAATATACATCATATCTCATGTATATATCTCAAACCATCTATCTATCACTAAATACATAACCAACAATGCAACTAGTGATATATGACAGAAAATTTTAAATCAAAGAATTTATCACTAGTTATTATGTCTCTAACCATGGTATCCTTATCATCTCAATTACCAAACACCTCCTCTATTATCTACCTCCATAAGAGTTCAAAACTTGGAGTCACCACCTAAGCCCATCTCGATCCTTTCCTCAGTAACCTCTCTATCAACTAGTTGTGTCTCATAGCCACCATAGGATAACCATGTATGAACTCTCAAATTGTGTACCCTCTTGTTGATTATTCCTCTATCTCTTATGATCTCAAGCTATCCACTATCACCCATGTTTTTTCTTTGATCCTACGTCCTCACCTTTAAAATCCATAACTATAACATCCTCTGCACTAGGCCTCACTACCTCTTAATACTACACTTGAACTATCCATGGTCTCACTCGTCAAGGCATAATAATAGGTATATTTGTAGGAACCCATGCACATCCTCTCCCTCTCATATCTATATCATGTTGTTCCTAATAAGCATAAACTACTAGAGGGGATGGTAGATGTAGTAGGCCTGGTTATTTGGGTACATGAGCTACTAGACATGGCTCTACCCATGAAGTATAGTGGCCCATGATTTGAGCATGTATAGTCACCTAAGTTGGCCATATGGAAAAAATATTAGTGTAAGGATACCAAACTATCTACCCTCGTGTCACAGTCTATAAATCTAAGACATGGGCCATGACATGCACTACAATGTCATACCTTCATTGTATCACCTGAGGTAAACTATCATAAAATATATGGGGAACCCAAGAAATTGATACACAAGTAATCTTGCATAAATATAAGCACTTATAAAAATAATGGGTCCCATCACCTTCTACCCTCATGTTAACATACCATACATATCATGCATGAGTTGTACCCAAATGATAGATCTTAAATCATATAATGCACCTTGCTCCAAGATGGACTAACATAAGCCTACCACATATAGAGATACCTTCCCATCTAAATTGTGACACATAACACATGATATCATAAGTCCTATTAATGCCTTTTGGATATCTAAAATGGTTGAGATATACACATCAAACAAACTAACCCACAACCCAAGATAATTCCTATTTAAGTCTATTGCCCAATGGGTTAGGTCTCACCTCTCATCCTCCATCTCTGGTGTATCACATATGATATGAGTCCTAATAATGGTAAGTCCAAGTAATGCATGGGCATCCTCTAAGTTGATTCTCACATCTATGGTATCCCCCTCTACCTCCCATCAAAAAGTGTTGGTCAATCATTCCCATGCTTTAGGAACATGAACACTAGATCAACACTAAATGGGATTTTACTTATCTCCATGATGCCTCTAAATCCCAATAAAACCATTCAATCTTGATCAACATCTAAAAATAACTCCAATAAATTTGGTAGCCATGATACATCAACCAAGCACCAAAATCTCTATTACATCTACAAAATATCAAATAATATAGAACATGTTAGATATCGATGTAATAATAATAAAATACATTCTTAAATATTCTTAAAATACTAAAAACTAATTACTTCATCATCTTATTTTTATTTATTTTTCTTTTTTCCTACATAGTAATCCCTTTTGATACTAAATCATCTTTGTCACCTCTCTATCATACTAAGTCAGCCCTCTACTCTGCAGTCAACCCATTCTTACAGACACAATCAAAAATTTTGATACTAAATCATCCCTTTCTTATCCTTTGCATAATATATCAACCGTTTGTCACATATTCAACATAATTTCACAAACTATATTAACCACCTACAACATACTATATTGGCCAGAAGGTACTATGTCATCCATACCTATTTTTCTAATTGGATTGACCCTCTACTATGTAGTCAACCACCCCCATTAATACAAAGTCAACCTTTTGATATGCATTTAGCCACCTTAACTTCTCACCTTTCTCAACTTAGTTGACAAGTATGACTCTATTTGTAATTTTTAGTGACTTTTTAACCATTTACATAAATACCTTAGGGATTTATTGATCTGATTATTTCTTACCTAGTATCCCATTTTACCCCTAGTTTACCTAAAAAATTCCTAAGGTCATTTTAAATATCTACATTTTTCCTAATATTTATTTTTATATATCTAGCTTAATTTTAGTTAAAATTACCAAAAAAAATGATTAATGTATCACTTACTTGAGCCACACTAGTTGTAGCTTTTAGGCATCCTCCACGTCAAAACTATCATCTCCTCACCATGATCACTCTCGAAGATCAACTGGGTCTCTCGAAGAAATATTTTCTTAGAATAGTAAAAATAAAAAATAAATTATTTTTCACCCTATTTATATTTACTATTCAAAATTATTTACCAACAAATTCCATTTTTTGCCCATAACTTTGTTTCTATTAACTCTTTTTCCAAACCAAAATATGTTCTAGAATAATGATGTTGTAAAGAATTTTTACACATATTACATGTATATTTTTTCAAAAAAACTATTTTTTCCCTTATTTTACATGTTCAACTAATGTTCCTTACATTGGATACCTTCACATTTCTCTCACTTCTTACTCTATAACACTAATATAAGTAAAGGTATGTATTTTTTGAAGTTTATCATTTTATTTATCTTATTATCTTCTTACTATAATTTAATTAACTTAGCATTATGTGTTATTATGTTATTTTCTTGAAGCACCATCCCATGTTATAACTACATGACACGTGATGAGATTCAAGTGAGGCATATGTACACACACAATATTTTTAAACTTTATCAATTATTGATGCTTTCTCTCTTACAAGAACCCATCGAGTCGCAATCTCTCTAAGTGAATGCCTTAAAATGTGCACTTAAAAAAGGGGTGGGTAGACCATTGGTGTTTCACAATATTTTTGTTCTATATACCACTACTTGAAATCAATATAAACCTCTCATATATATTTCCCTAAGCCTTGACACCTCCATTACACACTCCTCAAATAAATTCACCACCTTAAATATCCCTACCTAAGCCAAAACCTCTTTTTTTCATTTACCAAAAAAAGTCAGCCTGGGCTTACCCTATTCTTAAAATATAATCACTTTACAAGATTAGGTTGGCCCTAGCCAACCTAGTCCATGACCTAAATACTTTATTTATTAAACAACATGGTTAATTAGGTTGACTATGTTGGCTAAAACTTCAAAAGAGTTTAGAGTTAGATCCAGTTATATAAACATATCCTTTTCACCATTTTCATTAGAGAGAGATAGAGTTAATCATTTATTTTTGCATCTACTTATTCACCATTCTACTTAAGGAACCATTTCTTAGGGTTTCATAATATACTTGGAGCGAATAATCTTGTCTTATGGGATAAGTATTTTAGATGCATAGGAGAAGTCAAGTAGCCTAGAGCTAACATATCTTTGTTATCCTTCTAAACCATAATAACCTCTTGTAAAGCACCATTAGCCAAGGGAGAGATTGAGGCGCGATGGGTTCTTCTTCAAGGTAAGTATTCCTAATCTTGATACTATTAGTGTAGGTTTTTATTTTTCCCTATTTATTAATTAGGGAAATTGTATTTCTTGTGCATACATAGAGTTTTCCTACATTTGTGGGATAGGATAGCTTATGTGGAGGTGTCTATCATAGATGTGTCATAGGTGTCATAAGAATGTCATAAGTAACTCCCTTGATGGGAGTTACTTCTCTATTCGTATCACCTTGTCACCACCTTTCATGGAGGAGTTACTATCTATTCTTGGGGTGCCTTTTCCACCTTTTGTGGAGGAGTTACTTACGTACTCTCCTATTTATAGTCCTCACTTTGGCCATCTCATGTTAATCATATTTTGGTTTTCTTCATTTTGTCTTGTAAAATTTATCTAATTGTGTTATTTTCAAATTGCTTTAGCATCTATGTGGTGTGCACTTGCTTCAACTTGTGTGATCACATCTCCATTGCACTCACATTATTTGAATTTTGGTGAGAACTCCGATATGGTATTAGAGCAAGAATGGTAATCATGTGTATGGTTATGATTTTAGTTCATTTTGAAATCAAGAGGAGTGGAGTTCTCTTTGTTTTTTTTATTTTCTAGATTTGATCTTAAATTAAAAAAATATCATTTATGGTATCATTTCTTGCATCTTGGAAATCCTTGGCCTTTGGGTGTCTTGGTTATCTTCACTTTAGGGGCTGGTTCATTTGTTTCTCTTCTTGGACGCCATTATTGTGTGGAGTAATAGAGGGAGCAGTAGCAACTCTAAACAACAGTCCTTCTACAGCCAGGCTTCAATTCTATTTGCCACGCCTTCAGCAGTGCCTAATCTTTGGTCTTCACTTCTGCCATGCCATCCTTTGTACAACATCCAAAACAAGCCGTACAGTGCACCCTTTTGGTCAACAGTCTATGCCAACTTCAGCCTCTATCCTTCCAGCATGCAAGTCTCCTGCAAGGCACCTTCTGTTCTACCATACAAGCAGGCCGTATGGCGTTTAGGTCTAATTTTCTAAAAATGGCACTTTTTTTTGGTAAAATTGATGTTTGTTGAAGTCTAAAAAATTTTAACCTTTTCTTTCCCAAAAAATTAGAGATGCACCCTTGTTTTTGGTGAAAACAAACTGCCATTTGTTGTTATTTTGTCTTTTCTGAGTTAAAATTCTACGCTGTGTTATTTTGGATGTCCCTTCCTTACTTGGCATCCCATGTGGTGCCCCTTGGACACGTGGCTTCATTCATTTCTATCTATGCTTCATTTTTTTTAGTTGAAATTGACTTGATAAAATAAAAATCAGTCAATTTGGCTAAATATTTAGTTTTATAGACTGTTTTATAATTTTAGGGTTTTCAATTTAAAACTTGTATCTTCGACCTACGAAGACGAAGGGTGAGGCCCGGGTTGGTGGGAGGACAATTCCCCCTCACATAAACCCCCTTTGTATTTCTCATTTCATGCCAAATCCAAAGAGTGGTTGGAAGGCCACTTTCTCTCTCAAAATAGGCATTTTTTTAATGTTTTAGTGCTTTTTTATGCAAAAACACTAGTTTATGGGAAAATTGAACCTTTAATATCTTGCAAATAGTAACTCAGATTTGGGTGTCATTTTTAAAAAAAGTGTTTTTAATTCAATTCTCCACAATATAGGCTTGTTATTTGTCAAAAATGCACTATTTTATAAAGTGCCAAAATTTTGGGTCTCTCAAGACGCATTTTCGGCTAAGTCCGACGTCCTGTTTGTTTTAGTCTTGCACTAATTGCTCTAAGACGCATTCTCAACTGAGTCTAATGTATTTTGAGTGTGCACTTTCATATTTAGGGGGGCTCAATATTTGGGGGGGGTGATTGCTTTTCACAACCTGCAAATCTTTACTTTCATTCTCTTTTCTGCATAATTTCACAACTTGCAATCAACACAACTTCACCTAAATTTAGCTAAAAATGGATTATTTTCAACTTAAACCCATAACACCCTTCAACTATCATGAATGGAAGGTTAAAATGTCAATCATTCTTAGAAACAAAGGGTTATATAAGATCACAATGGGTACTGAAGTAGAACCCAACACTGATGCTGAAAAGGTCAAGTGGTACAACCATAGTGATGAAGCCTATGGATTACTGAGTTTGTCTGTGTCTCTAGAACTTATCTTCCATTTAGAATCCTCCCAGACTCCTAATGACATATGGGACACCTTATAAAATTTATTTGGGAAGCTTGATGAGATGAGAGGTCATGAGCTCGAAAATGAACTCATAAGTCTAAGTCCTAGCAACTTTGACACCCTACAGGAATTCACTAAGTTTAAGGCCCTTAGATTGCAATTGAAAGAATGCAAGATAGAGAAGAAAGATGATCAACTCATACTTTATATTCTCTCAAAGTTAGGTCCAAGTTATTCAGTCTTTGTCTCTACTTTCCATGCCACAAAAAGTGCCCTTGGCACTACATAATGCCTTCTTTGGATTCATTTATTGCCAACTTGACAAGGGAGAAAGATAAGATAATTAAAATGGAAAAAATGAAGTCTAATCAACCCCAAGCTTTGATAGCTGGAAATGGTAAGGATATGACTTCAACAAAGGAGAAGAAGTAAAAGAACAAGGACCAGGAGAAGAAGAAAGAAAACACCAATCTTGCCAAAAACAACACTGAGTCTTCATCCTCCAATGCTAAACCTAAGAAGGAGAAGGTTAAGTGTGCCTATTTTAAAAAGATAGGGCATGATGAACACAAATACATGAAGAAACAAATAGATCACCTAACTCATCTTCTAGAGAAGAACAACATAGGTGTTCCTGAGTCCATCAAGCAGAATTCATCTACCCAAGATTCTACCAAGGCAAAAGGCAAGGGTAAGGAGAAATAAAAGGTCAAGGCCCTTGTAGCTACATTAGCTTCCATATCTTCATGGGTCATCAAATCGAGTGCTTCTCACCACATGGGCTCTTCACTAGTTGAGTTTTCATATTTAGAGCCTTGTAGCATGACTTCAATTAGTTTGGGTGATGACACATCAGTTTTCATTATAGGGAGAGGGTCAGTTGAAATGGAAGGAGGAACATTCAATAATGTTATAAGTGTTCCTTCTCTTTCAACCAATCTCCTATCAATGTACCAAATCACTCACATTGGTTGGGGCATGAGAGTTGAGTTTTCACCAAATTTAGTGGCTATCAGGGAATTGCATAGTGATACTACAGTGGCAGTGGGTAGGGCAGATCACCAAGCCAGGTTATACACCTTCTCACATTTTGCATCAAATTCTTCTCTAATAGTATTGCTGACTCATTCAGATGGAGTTAGCAAATTGTGGCATGAGCAGTTTGGCCACCTTAACTACCGCTATCTTGAGCAACTTTGCAAAAATGACATGGTCATTGGCTTGCCTCGTGTCCAATTCTCAAAAGGACTTTGTGAGGGGTGCTCCCTTGGGAAGCATCCCGAAGCAAAATTTGACAAAGGTAAAGCTTGGAGGGCTTCACAACCTTTGGAGTTAGTCCACAGTGATGTATCAGGACCCTTTCCCAAACCATCTTTCACAAGGGCCAAGTACCTCCTCACTTTCATTGATGATTTCTCTAGGTACACTTGGATATATTTTTTCAAACAAAAGTCTGAAGTGTTTGAAAATTTTATAGACTTCAAGGCTCTTATTGAGAAATAGAGTGAGAAATCCATCAAGGTTCTTTGAACTGATAATGGAGGGGAGTATGTCAACATCAGGTTTGAGCAGTTTTGCACCACAGGGGGGATTGATTTGCAGTGCATAGTCACTTATAGTCATTCACAGAATGGGGTTGCAAAATGCAAGAATAGGTTCTTAAAAGAGATGGGTAGCTTTATGATTCACTCCAAATCCTTAACACCATAGTACTAGGCCGAAGCCATCAATTGTGCTTGCTACATTCAAACAGGGTTCCTCACAAAGCTTTGAAAGGGATAATACCCTTTGAAGCTTGGCATAAAAGGAAACCTGATGTTGAGCACCTTAGAGTTTTTAGATCCCCAGCCATGGCCCGCATTTTAAAGAAGAAACATAAAGCTATGGAATGTCAGTCCAAGCCTTGCATCTTTGTAGGATATCTGGATGGTATTAAGGGATATCGCCTTCTAGATCCAATCACTCATGAGTTTTTCATCAAGAGAAGTGTCCATTTTTAGGAGAGTCTTAGAGACTCAACACTTGACACTTCTTCTCCCTCATCGGATCTACTTCTTCATGATGATTCCTCGTCAGATTTAGATCAGCCACAAGTTTTTGAGCTAGAGACATCTTCTTCTTTGAGTTTAGACAGTGAGGATAGTGATGTAGAGTCATCCACCTCTAGTCAGTTAGAGGATGAGGAGATAACACCTGACTCACCCACTTTTGGGCCACTTTGGGCCAGATAGACACTTGAGAGTGCTGGTACTTAGGCAAGAGATCCCACAAATGATAGACATACTAGGGGGGATTTTTAGATAAATCCACATGCCTTCCTTGCTTCAGTTTCAAATCTATAGACTTTTTGAGAGGCATCGGGGGTACTTGAGTAGGATAATGCTATGGAGGAAGAATATTATTCCTTAATCAAAAATCATAGTTGGGATTTGACTTCACTTCCTAAGGGAAGAAAGATGGTTTGATGTATGTGGATATATCAAACCAAGTTTGTAGCAGATGGGTCGATTGATAAGTATAAGGCACGATTGGTCGCTAAGGGTTTCTCATAGGTTGTAGGCACTGACTACTCAGATACCTTTGCACCCGTTGCAAAGATGACTTCTATCTGACTCACCTTGGCTATTGCCACAACACATGGTTGGGATGTGCATTAGATGGATGTGAAGAGTGCCTTTCTTCATGGAGACCTAGAGGAGGAGATCTACATGGAGCAGCCACCAAGATTTGTTCAAAATTCTTCCTTAGTATTCAGACTTAAAAAATCTATCTATGGCCTCAAACACACCCCTCAGGCTTGGTATGCCAAGATGGATTCCTTCCTTCTCACAGCGGGGTTCACTAGGTGCCATTCGAATCCCAATGTCTACTTCTTGTGGTAGGATGATTCGCTCTTGATTTTGGTTCTATATGTTGATGACCTTTTGATCACTGAGATTTCATCATCAGATTTTGTAGTGGTGAAGGCATCTCTTAAAGATAGATTTGACATGATAGACTTGGGTTTGTTGCACTACTTCCTTGGCATTGAGATCTCACAGTCAGATTTAGGGATTTCTCTTGCACAACCTAAGTATGCTCTTGACCTATTGGCTCAGTTTCACATGGCTAATTGCAAGCCATCTCCAACTCCCTTTTTATTAGGATTCAAGCTTGAGGCTGATTGTTCTTCACCATCGGTTGATTCCACTCGGTATCGACAACTTGTTGGTAGTCTCATCTACTTGACTCACACCAGGCCTGACATATCATATATAGTGGGACTTATCTCCAGATTCATGCAAGAACCTCATGAGTTGCATTGGAAAATAGCTAAGAGGATCTTGCATTACATACAGGTTTCACATAGATATGGGATTCATTACAAATTTGGCATAGAGGTTGACTTGGTTGGATATACAGATTTAGATTGGGTTGGCAATTCACAGACTTGCAAGTCCACTTCTGGTTACAGTTTCACTTTAGGTTCTGGTCCTATTAGTTGGTCTAGCAAGAAGCAAAATGCTATTGCTATATCAGCCATAGAGGTAGAGTACAGGGGAGCTTTTAATACAGCTACTGAGGCTATTTGGCTTTAAGGGATTCTTTTTGAGTTTGGCATTCCTATCAGGAAACCCACCATCATTTATTATGACAACCAGAGTACCATTCAAATTTGTAGGAATCTAGTTCAGCACTAGCAAACCAAGCACATAGAGATTCACATGCATTTCATTCAGGAGCTTATTCATAGTCAAGTCATTGACTTGATATTTTGCCAGTCTTCAGAGCAGGTTACAAACATCTTCACCAAACCTTTCACTGAGAGAAAGTTCATTCATCTATGAGCTCTTCTTGGCGTGTGGTCTACATTTGCAGTAGCATCATCTTCAAGGGGGGCCTTCTAACCTCTTCATTTCTTTTATGTCTCTCTTTTGGGGGGAGTTTTTTCCTACAAGTTTTCTCCTTTTCTCTATCTTATGGGAGATTGCATTTATACATGGGCACCTCATTAGGCCTAGTTTCTGGGACCCATTTTATATTTCCACACTACCCACCTAAGCTGCACTTATGGTGGGGTATTAGTGTAGGTTTTTATTTTCCCCTATATATTAATTATGGAAATTGTATTTCTTGTGCATACATGGAGTTTTCCTACATTTGTGGGATAGGCTAGCTTATGTGGAGGTGTGTGTCATATATGTGTCATAGGTGTCATAAGAATGTCACAAGTAACTCCCTTGATGGGAGTTACTTCTCTATTCTTATCACCTTGTCACCACCTTTCATGGAGGAGTTACCATCTATTCTTGGGGTGCCTTGTCCACCTTTTATGGAAGAGTTACGTACTCTCCTATTTGTAGTCCTCACTTTGGCCATCTCATGTTAATCAGATTTTGGTTTTCTCCATTTTGTCTTGTGCAATTTATCTTATTGTGTTATTTTCAAATTGCTTTAGCATCTATGTGGTGTGCACTTGCTTCAACTCATGTGATCACGTCTCCATTGCACTTGCATTATCCAAATTCTGGTGAGAACTCTGATAGATCCTCTTTTTTATATATATATATTTGTATTTTTTATCTTATGAATATATTTCTCTTTCCATGCATTAGGATTACTTTTATATTGACTTGAATAGAGTTATTATTCGCATGTTTATTTTTTATGTTTATTACCCCCATTTTATGCCGCATGATTTGGTGAGAACTAGATTATATTTCATTTACTTTTATAATAAAACATAGGACTTATCTAGTTTTATTGTGTGGTATTACTTGACTAGAGGCTTTGTAACCCTCTCTAGTGATATTGTGTGGTAAGAGACCCCTTAATTAGGTCTGGTAGATCCATATTGGTCATGACCTTGATTGTCTACATGTACCAAAAAATGAAAAAGGTTAGTGTGATTTATCTTCTCTGAGCTAGGATTGATTTGTAGATCAACTTCACTTTCCCTTGTATACACACTCCACATAAGTAATTATGTTAATAACATCCAATTAGCGCACATAGTTTTCCATAGCATAATATGTACATGTAAAATGATGTTATTATTGAAAATAAATGTGATATTTTCCTTATTTTCTTAAAATAAATGTTATGATATTTATTTACTATACATGAGACTTCCATTGAAACACAATGTGATGCCATCTCTATGTTTCCTATAGAATAAATATATGATGATGTTTCTATGTAGTGTAATCCAAACTTATGCAATAATGGTTCCATAAAATTTTATTCCAAGAAATGTGATGATAAAAATGTTTTAGATGAAACTATTACACCTATGTCTAGGATATATTATGAGTTAGAACTAATGAATTAATCTTTCAAAACCACTATCATTCCTAGTATCCACATTATCTCCATGATGCATGCAATAGGTGACCTCAAAAAGCATATTAAAAATGTGTGCTTAAAGTTTACATAACTTGATAAAAAAAAATTAGGCATACCAAGAGTCATGAGCATGCTAATGTAAATTTCATATCTATTTTTCTATCTAAAGCCTATGTGCCACCAAAAAATTCATCTCACATATGGATTGAGAATTAACAACAATATAAAAATAAGATAATAAAATGGAAGTTACTCATGATCCAACTCATACAAATAAGTAAATTCATAAATAAAATGGTGTTTCTAAATACATGGATAAGAAAGAAGTTCCAACATAGATCAATTATGAGGCACCATAACACATGATTTCACCTCCTTCAAATATGAATCAATCAATTAATTTTTATAGTTTCAAGGATAGTCAAGTAATATTTTACAAACATTAATTGATAAAAAAAATATTCAAGATACCTCCTAATCATTATCATCCTACCCATGACCTTAAATTCATGGGGGAAATATCATTTTGAAATTAACACCATATCAATGAACATAGAGATAAAGATTTTTATGCATTGTGACAAAGGATTGGACAACTTATGGATAGAGGGGTTATTACATTGGGAGAAGTTGACAATAGGTCAACAATTTTCCCCTCTCCATCTTATTATACTACTTATCCTATGAATACTAATAACTCCCATGATATTCCTACCAAGGTGCTAATGTTCCAAAGGGATTCTATAGAAAGTATCATTAGAATATGATCTTATTCTAGTTCACATTCTATAAGAATTGATGTTTTCTATGGAGTTAATATCACGGAAAAAGTGGTGATTAGAGATATTATTAGAGGAAAACATAGAGAAGTAGGTGTTTTAAATGAAAATTAGTAATGTAACACATGCATAATTAAATTTATTAAGGATTTAAGATATGGTGATTGAGATTTATAATACGTACATACATACTAATGATAATGTAATGGAATATATTACTATACCAATTTTTATTGAGCATAAAACAATAAACACATTATTATACGTAAAAAAATTATTCCAAAAGGAAATAACACATTAATACAATCATGGTTACATAAAATGGGAGATAATTTTGATAACAATAACATGACTATCTCTTTTTCTTTCCAAGAAGGTACACTCATATATTAAAAATATAGAGTGAACACAAAGAAGAAAAACATTACATTGTCTCCAACACAAGTGTGGGTATTAAAGATAAATCAAGTAGTTCAAAATCAAGGAATAGAACAAGTAAATAATAATACACAATAAAAACATGAAAATAAACCATCCCAATTTAGCATGGGAGCATTATATCATCAAGATTTAGTTACAAATGAGGGTCCAAATTATGTAAAATTATCATTTATAAGTGGTTGGAATTTATTGACTCCTATGTTATCTAGAACATAATCCATTGTAAATATTTTCTTGATGTTTGATTAATTTTTTATATCCCCACATTATTCTATTTCGACATATTACCTTCATATGATTTTATACTTGTTTATTCTTCTAGATTTTGGTTTTTTTTTTCATTTGTACATAGCCCTTTGATTTTCATCCTAATCCAAAAATATATCCTATAATGCTATATCATTTAAAATAACTTTGTAAAAAGTACACATTATTTACATAATATTACTTACTCACTCCTACATATTGACTACTTATATGCATTGTGGCTTCCATTAATCCTACATGATTACATACATTTATGTATATAGATTATATGAGCATAAACACTAATTCCACCTCATCCCCATCCAACTTGCACTTATTATTTTGAACTATGAGGTTATGTTTTATATTTATATTAGGGGCACATTTATTTCCTTCACTTTCTCCACATAGCCATGTTATCACATTTGGTGCACACCATGCCTTAACAAATGTTATAGGTTGTTCAAATCCCTTCCATTATTCTATTTTATAATCCTTTATACTTTTTATTTAATTCCTATATTGATATATTTCATAATTTAAAATATTTCTAAAAGACAAAAACATTCAAAAAATAAACAATTAGGGCCTTATCATGAAATGATTTCTAGTTCAAATGTTTGATATATTACATATTATTTTTCATACACATGTTAATTTCATGGTATACATGAGTGACATGTGATACATACAAATATACATGATATATGGATACATAGAAATTAGGCATTCATATACCTAGGGTCCATGCCAATGCTAAGGCATCTTATTTCACAAGTCACATTGATATGTATTATATCTTTATATGACTTTTCCATTTACATGTTGAGCTATATTGATGGATTACACATGTTTTATTGTTACTCATACTCTACAAAGTGCTAGATTTCATTGATATGTTACTTTTCTATGTTTTAACATTGACATAGTTGGATGGTGTAGGATAATTTAATTTTTTATTCTTCATTAATGTTGTTTCTCTTTCATAATAAGTTAATCATTACTTGTTTATTGTTTGTGTCCCTTGGCCTTTAATGTAAAAAATTAATTATCACTTGTTTTTGTCCCTTGGCCTTTTGTGTGTGACATTTATATCACTTTTTTATGGCTCTTGGCCTTGTGTGTGACATTTATTATCCTTATTTGTATTCCTTAACCTTATTTGTACAAAAAAAATTACCCTTGTTGTTATCTCTTGATATTGTGTGTGAAACACTTATTGTCACTTGTTTATGACATGTATTCTCCATTGTTTTCATCCTGTGGCATTATGTGTGTGTTATCTATTCTACATTATATGTGATATTTAGTAATATTGTTTGTCATTTAATTATATATGTCATGACCTTGACATTATTTATTGATATTTATGAGTTTATTAAGTTGTTAGGTGTTGTGAGCCATATCATGTACCTCCCTATTTTTGTTAAGTGTCATTCACCTTTACTGCATAATCTTATTTATTTTTATATAAGTGATGGTTACTACTATGTGCTTAATTTCTATATACATCTTGATGTGACACTTTTATGCCTTACATTACATATATGTCATACATTATTTGATGATATATTCATTATTATGATGACATATTAACTAATGTTTACATGAATATACATGACTAAATATTTTATTATTCACATGACACAATTGACTCTTGCTTTTGAGATGAGTGACTCACAAGCTACATCCTTTACCTAAAAAGGAGGCATATTAGTGGGCTTGTCATAGATAGGATCTAGAGATTTCAAAGTGGTTCATATATCAAATTAGGATAGATAGTTATAGATTTAAAATATATTTTTAGGGTACATTCCATACATATGCACTTAATTTATAGGGACACAATTTACTAGTTTTCAAATATTCACATATTCACACACATTTAGGGGCATATGAAATAATATGTACACATTTAAAATATCATGAGATACAGGCTCTAATATTTGGAAAAAAAAAATATAGATGCATATAATTTTATATCACATTGGCACAAACTCGTAGGGCTTGAAATTTGTTCATGCACATACACACTTTTGCAATATATATTTTCAAACATATTCAATATTACCTAGTAGTGAGCGCCCTTAAATTTATAAGTTTGTCTAAAATGGTTGATTTGTGTTTAAATTAGTAATATAGTTAATATTAAATTCTCTCAATGGCACTGGAATTGATCCATGATCCCAATATGTGGCTTTCACCTTTCATCTTTGGTTTACAAGATTAGTTAAATAAGTAGCGTGGTTAAGATTTAGTGCCCTCAATGGCTTTGGTGCTACTCCTTATTCATGAGGGTCGGGTAATTTATCTTTCCAACCCATGGCCTTGAATTAGTAAAAAAAATAGGACTTGATCAACCCAAATTATCCAAAGAGTTTATCAAGAAGAACCATTCTTCATGTGCTTTAGTGGAAGTCATAATTCTACAATGCTTCAACAAGGAATCATCATATCTAACAAGTTACAAGGAAACACCATTCATCTATCTATAAGTGTATTCTTTCCTTGATCTTAAGTTTTAAAAGTTTCAATTAATTCATTTCATATATTATTCCATGAACATTGATTTCTACATGTTCATTTTAGGTTTACTTGAAGTAATATATACATTCAGATCATATACCAAAGATAAAGTATGATGTACACACTCAAGTATATTTATTTTTCATTTTACTATAGTATTTTTATTACATTTCAATACTATAATAAAAGGGTTTTTATTTTAAATACTTGTAAATGTCAGTTTTGACCTACCTTAAACCTACATGACTTGTGAAAAAATACATGACTCATATTCATCATATCTCACATCCACATGCCTTACATGGGTATGATCCTATCTAATTTCTATCACTTGTATATAATAATTCCTATAATCTATGCCAAAATGGTTAATTATCATACTCAAACATCTCTATATCATAAAATTAGTGTTCCTATCTCTATTACATAATCATTAGACTTAGATGGTACTAAAATTTTGGTACTATCCAAACCTATTGGTTTCATCCTACACTAAGAAATAGTTATATTTGAAATTCAAATCATTCCTATGGGTCAACATGTGAATGAATTATATTTGGATATTCTACTTGTAGCGTGAACTACCTTACCTATTATAAATATACAATTTATTTATTTAATCAATAAATGATACAACCATGTTACTTTTTACCTCATTTAGAATTTTAACCTTCATGCAATAGTTGTATGTATTGAATAATTATGAGTAAGTACTATTGAAAATGGCATTTGGTGTATTATTGTTTAGAGTGGTCTTTGGTTTTGGGTGTAACATTACATTGCTAAGATTAGGGAATTGTGATATTAATTGATTTATCAACTCAAATAAGCATGATGACTCTTTTATAAATGTTTCTACCATGTGGTTGATTTCATCTTCTTGATATTGTAAATATGGTTCTCAATATGTGAATTCCATGTACATTATTTGATAATGGCACTATCAATTGGATGGTTTGTGTTCTCTTTGGCTAAGGTGATTGTGTTTAAACATTGATTTTTTTAGTATGTTGAATATCTTGAATGTCAAAGGCATAGATGATACACCTTGCTAGTTGTGACAATATTATTCTCAAAAGTAAAATGGTCTTCACATTATAATATCAATGTTAGATACAAATTCTTGTACTCTCATTTATTGAGATAAATGTGTATACATACTTTATTCTTTTGAAGTTTTGAAACTTTGGATAAGAAAGGTATGAATAATTGTGTTAGAATTTAATCTAAGTCACTTTAATTTACATGATAAAGAGTAACTTATAAATAGATTAATTATCTATGTTATTGTTTTATAGATAATCCACAAGGAATTATGGGCCTTAAACATAGGGGTACTTTGCTTTGCCATATACAAAACAAGTAACATAGTGGAGGACTTAGACTTATGGTACCTAGTAAAATTATATATGGTTTTATCTGACTTAAATCTTGTTATAGTGGTATAATTATACAAAACACTTAATATTGTCATAAGATTTATGTCTGCTTATTATAAGTGGTCCCTAAAATCACTCATCAGGACATGTTATATGTTGTGGTATGTGAATGTTGCAATGAGACTATGCATTATTATAGGAAGTATATACATAATTAAAGATAAAATTAGTGCATTTTCATATGCATAAATTTATTCTTATTCATAATTAGTTGATATGAACATATTATCATTTAATGAATTCAAACTTTAATATATGTCAGAATACATTCATTCGTAATGAAGATACATTCAATTAAATATGCATTTATATAATTTTTGGAGAAATTATGGAGTATTTTTATAGATTTAAATAGTTCTGTACAATTATATCTATCTCATTCTAACCTTCCCTTTAAAAAATAAAGGTATATAGGTAGAAAAGAAACTATGGCTCTTCATATTCTTAACCTTTCATTTTTTATATTGAAATGTTATAGGTACCCATTCAACTTCCATGTGTTTCATCAACCTACATGAAACCATTTTATACAAGATATGCTATGGTTTACATTTGTCACATGATTATCATACAAGAATTTATGCAATCTATACTTCATGTAGACACTAATAAATTATACACAATGATTTTAGATGTCGAAATAACCCTAGAATGCCTTGGGACCCCTTAAGGACCAACCCTGGCCTTTCAACCACAAACCAAACATAACTTAAGTCAATATTGACCTACTGACTAACCAAATTTTTAACCCACCTTTTTACCAAACTTTTCCTTTGACCATGACTATCGAAGGTCAGGTTTTCACAGCTTACTTTTTTATTTTTAGTTGTCTATTTCACATACAGATCAATGCATGTTGGAACTAAAAATAAACAACCACTTTGAACTTTTTGTTGAACTTATTATTCTACCTCCCCTTTCTTCCTATAAAAAGAGAGGAAGAGGAGGTGAAATGGATCAAAATTAGCAATCATCATTAGAACTTCCTGGGCAAGAGATCAGAGCTTCTTGTACATGTATTCTTCTAGCTTTCAACATCCCAACTCCAAGACTTCTTCAATCCATAAACTATCAACCACAATCTAACTATATTATTCTTATTTTAAGTTTTATTTATTTAGTTTCAATAGTTTTTCAACTCCATACTTCACCTCTTCCATATGAACACTCTATAACCATTCTCAACCACTTGAGTACTAAACCTTTACCCTTGATACCTCTAAGGCTCTTTCTTTCCCTCATGACCATGATTTAACCTCTAACAACCTATATAACCTTTATATAACCAACCCATAACCTATTCTAGCTATAACCAATAACATGTCCTAACCCATAGTAACCATTAATGGTCACCTTGATCGCTGACGGTCACCCTAATCATCGATGGTCACTATGTGACAATTTCAAAAACAAGCATTTATCAACCACCAACCTCAACCAAAACCCTATTTTCTTGACCTCTATCACTACATAGACTATAAATAATACCCTGACCACACTTGAACCTAATTTTGATAGTTTAGCATTTCTTTTAATGTTATTTTGTTAAAATAAGCATTTCTTTTGAAATTATTTATTTATTTTTCTTAAGTACTTTCATTTATGTTATGCAACCTATTTTATCAGCATTAACTTATCTTAAAATGTGGATTGACAACCCTCAAATAAGTCATGTACTTATTAGATCTAGCTTGTTAGGCAATCCACCCACCTACCCAACTAATCAACTATTTCTTTGGGTGCTTTTGTATCTACAGGTCATTCCTCCCAAGACAAAGAGGAGTATCTAAAACCATTTGGATCATGGAGCACAAACCAAATATAGGTTATAATAACCTTACCCTTATTTCAAGTTTTACTCTTTCCTCTTGAGAAATAAGTAAAATTTTAGTGAAACATTTTGGCATGCCTGGTGGGACCATTGAGTCTTTTCTTGGGTTCCTAATTACATCTAGATGTTTTCTTTCTTCTTATCTTTGTGCTCATAAATGAAATCAAAATTTCATTTTGGGCTTAAAATTAACTACATACATTGATTGCTTACAAGTTTAGCTCACTTAAAGTTTAATTAAAGAAAAGCAATTTGATTGTAGCATCAATTGTATCACAAACATAAACCAAACTAGCTACATCAATAAAACATCAAAATAAATTAACATACGGTTCAACTAGGGTTTCATATCCTAGAGGTAACCTTGACCCATTGGCTATCCCATTTGGATGTCATTACCAATGGGAGAAACCAAAACTCAGATCTCTGGTTGAGTATAATCTCTATCAATTAGTATATCATGACTAAGCACCCAACACCCTTATCACTATAGTATGTGAAGTGAGGGGGTAGGCCCTAACATCAAACCACATATATATTTCTAATACATATCCCTTTGAGATCCTAAACACAACTTGAAACCAACCATAGACTTATTTTCTAGTACCCAATCTATAAACCAAGTAGGGTCACATATTCTTTCTAACTTAAGGCATAAGCCACAAACGAGACAAAAATAAGCTTAGGATTTAACGTGATTTAGTGTGTGTTTTATCTTTTTTGACTTTTTTTGTCTTCTTTTTATTTTAGTTATGAGAAATCTAACCCCCTTAGAAAAACCTTCTACCATCTTATCTTCACCCACCTCATCTCCATTGCCTTGTTCAATGGGGAGCACTCCTATATTCTCTCCTAGGGATCTTAACTTTGTTAAACTCCTAAAATACAACCCTCTTACCTTAGAGTGTTACCTTGTATCAAGAGCCACTTGTGATCCCAACCTTACCTACAACCAACCCAGCCATACCTATAACCAACCCATCCTTACCTATAATCAAGCCAACCTCACCTAAAATCAACCCAACCTCACCTATAACCAACCCAACCTCGCCTAAAATCAACCCAAACTCACCTATAATCAACCCGACCTCACCTATAACCAACCCAACCTCACCTACAATCAACCCAATCTCACCTATAACCAACCCAACATTTCTTACAATTAATCCAACCTCATCTATAACCAACCAATAAACTCTCAACAACCATTTGATCCTCATCATAACCAACCAACAACCTTTCAACACCTACTTAACCATTGTCATAACCCACCTCAACCTCGAGTATCTTAACCTCATCTATCTTTGGGCTACCTATCTCAACCATCATATCATCCACCTCAACCTTATATGAATTTTGATTATCAACCCCAACCACCATATCAATTTTCTAAACCCCCTTTGTGGTAACCCTCTTTATACAAAAAATAAGACTTGGTCTTTCCCCTCAACCATCAACCAAACTTTTTAAACCAACCTACTTTATCAAATCCAACTAATAATTATCAACCTTACCCAACCTCTCAAACTGACCTACCTTATCAACCTTACCCAACCTCTTAAACTAGCCTACCTTATCAACGTTACTCACCTTATCGACCTTATCAACCTCCCCAAGTCAAACCAACAACTATCAACCAAACCTTTCAAACCCACCAATTTTATTAAACCTACCCAACCTATCAAATTTATCAACCATGTCAAACTAACTAACTTCATCAAACTAACCAATTATCTCACAACCCTAAGAGCCATGGGCACACCCTCTTCTTTGGCCTAATTTTCATGTTACTTTCCATCCTTTATAGGATGGATTCCCATGGTTGTTGTCACTTAAACCTCTTTTACAAATCATCAACCTTATTATGTTGTGGTTTGGACTCCATAAAGGAAAGCCTTAAGCCTATATAGACTAGTCTAGGTCTAAACCAAAATAAATCTCAATTTTGGGATACCACATGTCACTTGGGTTAAAATCTCAATCATTGTAGACTGATCCCTTCAAGGATAGTTTCCTATAACCATAATCATTTCCTAAAAAAAGGTAGACTACTCCCTTGAAGGAAAATATCAATATGCACAACTCTAAAATCTTGGACCACTCCCTTGAAGGATGGCTAAGTCAACTTTGTCAAAATACATCACCCAGAAGCTTCCCACATTGATCATCTTCCTAAACCCATAAAAAAATAAAATCAATCAAAAGATCTCAAGCCAAAATAAAAAATAAATCAATCCCAAAGAAGTTACATTCATCTTTCACAATAACATTAGTAGACTTCTTGCATCGATAAATTTACACCTTATACAACATGGACTTGTCTATCATGGTTTTTAGGTCACCTATAGAAGGGGTAAGCCATCTCCAAAAGAAGGTCACACTACCACCCATTCACCTTTTTAACCCATCTCCCTTCTTTCCTCTATCAAGTCAAGGGATTTTGAGCTTACTTGACACTTCATGATCAAGCTATCTTCTTTAACCAATGAACTAACAACAACACAAATCATGAATGGGTTTATGTTCATAAGCCCACCCATCTTGCCATTTTGGTTTTTTCCACTCAGAGCATTTAGCCTCTTCCTTCTACTTTTATGACTACTTGAAAAGACATGTTTCTTCCATCTTTGAGTCATTGGCACCCCAAACACCAACTTTTCACCCTTTCACCAAGAACTGGGTCACCTTTTTACCAAAGTGAATGGTATACCAAATTGAGCAACCAATTTGAAAACTACCCAAACAAACTTTTTAAAACCAAATCAATCAAGTAACCAACCCTTTTATATTGCCTTTTCTCTTACCAATGAATAAAATAACTAATAAAATAATCAATAATCCTTTTCAACCAACCTATTGGAGAGTACCTTCTTCTCCATCAACCTAACCAACCATTGGAGATCACTTTTTCTCCAACCAAACTTTGGCATTATTGCCTCATCATCTACCCAATCAACTAACCACTATCAACCAGCCTTGTTAACCTTACCTAACCCAACCTAAACCAACCATTAGAGATCACATATTCTCTAACCAATCCAACCAACCATTGGAGATCACCTTTTCTCCAACAATCTAAACTACCACTACCCATTGGAGTTCCCCTTCTCTACCAATCACACCATTACCATTGGATATTACCCTTCTCCACCAACACCACATTACCCTATCACTAGCCATTTTGACATAAACTATCACATATTTTTTCAATGACCTTGCCTTGGTCCTTTTGATCGCATCAATAACCCTTACAATGATTGAACATTTTTTTGAACTTGCACTACCTTGTGCACACTAGACCCATTTGTTTCTTCTCGAGAGCACTTCCTACCTTAGATACCTATGACTACACTAACCAATTTATGTCTTCTTAGGATCACTTCCTACATTGAATACCCATGACTGTACTCACCTCATCTAGTAGACTTGCATTTACAAGTGTAACCTAACTACCACACCTAAATATAGTCATGTGGTCCACTTGTCACTTATCTTTCTAGCATCAAACTTAATTTTTACCAATAATGGTAACCTAGTCAATGCATGATATTAGCTATTACACTTAGTCATACTTTGTGCATGTGTTTGTGCTTTAGTACCCAACCTATCAACCATTACCCTAACCAATTATCAAACCCACACCTAATTCTATTTCACCTCATCGGTTACTATTTTGAGGGGGAACACCTCCTCCCATGCTCAGGGCAACCAAACCTTCAACCTGTAATCTATTTTTTATTTTATAGGTTGTTAATACAAACTACATAACAAAAAGGGGTAAAATGTAGACACTAGAAAACTGTACACAATGGTTCTATATGTCAAAATACCTCTAGACTACCTTGGGACCCCCTAAGGACCAACCTTAGCCTTTTAAACATAAACCAAACCTAGATCAAGTTAATATTAACCTACTGACTAGCCCAAATTTTAACTCACCTTTTTACCAAACTTTTCATTTGACCCTTGACCATTGATAGCCACCTTGACTATTGATGGTCACCTTGACCACTAATGATCAGGTTTTCACTGCCTGAACACTTAAACTCCAACTCAACTATAGCTTTATTTTTTATTTTTAGTTGTTTATTCCACATGTGGATCAATGCATATTATCACTAAAAATAAATAACCATTTTGAACCTTTTATTGAACTAATTGTTTCACCTTCCCTTTCTTCCTATAAAAAGAGAGGAGGAGGTGAAAGGGATTGAAATCAATAATCATCATTAGAACTTCTTGGGCAAGAGATTAGAGCTTCTTGTGTAGGTATTCTTTTAGCTTCTAGCATCCCAACTCTATGACTTCTTCAAGCCATCAACTATTAATTACAAGCTGAGTATAATGTTCTTGTTTTAAGTTTTAGTTATTTAGTTTTAATAGTTCTATAAATCCATACATTACCTCTTCCACTCAAACACCCTTTGACCATTCTTAACCACCTGAGTACTAAAAATTTACCCTTGATACCTATGACTCTCTCTCTCTTTCCCTCATGACCATTATCCAACCTCCAAAAACCTACAAAACTTTTATGTAACCAACCCATAACGTATTCTAGTTGAAACTAATAACCTATCCAAACCCATAGTAGCCATTGATAATTACCCTAACTGTTGATGGTCACCATGACTATCGATGGTACCCTAACCACCAATGGTCACCCTAACCACTGATAACATCAATCATTTATCAACCACCAACCTCAACCAAAACCTTGTTTTCTTGACCTCTTTCACTACACAGACTATAAAAAAATACCCTAACCACACCTGAACCTAATTTTGATAGTTTAGCATTTATTTTAATGTTATTTTATTAAAATAAGCATTTATTTAAAAAAATAATTTATTTCCTTTCTTAAGTACTTTCATTTATGTTATGAAACCTCTTTTATCAACATTAACTTATCTTAAAAGGTAGATTGGCATACTCCAAGGAAGTCATGTACTTCTTAGATCTAGCTTACTAGGTAATCCACTCACCTACCCAACTAATCAACCATTTATTTGAATTTTTTATTATCTATAGGTCACTCCTCCCAAGATAAAAAGGAATATCTATAATCATCTAGATCACAGAGCATAAACCAAATCTAGGTTCTACTAACCTTACCCTTCTTTCAAGTTTTACTCTTTCTTCTTGAGAAATAAGCAAAATTTTAGTGAAATACTTCACACCTTACTTATTAACACTTTATTAGAATTAAAGAGTTGTCTTGTGGTAAGACAAAGATGTTAGAGGAGAATAGATGACTAGAGTTGGTTGGAGTTACCTTGAGTTGTGTTGAGTTGATGGTCAAGAATAAATGGTCATATTTCTCTTGAAGTACCACTTACCAATTTTCACTTCTTATGAAATAATTAGTATCCATTTTAGGGTTTTAACTAAGAAACATACCAACATAATACCATTTTTAGGTTTTAAATAGATTTATATAACTAGGAGGCCAACTTTTACTAGTTTCCAACCTTCTTAGCCCTACTCTCAAAGATTTATTGCCTACAAATCTTTGTGTCACAACCCAAATTTACCAAAACCATGAAGTATGAAATACCTTGATATGATAGAGGAGGCATATCTTATGAGGCTAAAAAAAGAGCTAAGTGAGAAGACTAGGCATTTATTGATGACGTTGAAAATCATGATGTAGAAGTTGATGTTATACCATGTTGTTGTGGAGGAAGTTACATTACCTAAAGAGACTTCTTCATAAGGATGATATTTATGAATCAATAGGTGGAATGTATTATAGTTAAATGATGATATACTGGGTTGAAGTGTCAATATTGGTCAAATATTACTTGTAAGTTATCCCATCTACCAAGACATTCCTAACTTTGATAATCAATCTATGAAGGAGATATTGGATTTACATGACACCTTGGACATCATCATCACCTCAAACTATAATGATTGGTCATTGTTGTACAATTTTTTTTTTGTATGTCTCGCTTGAGTTGTTTCATTAAATTTACATAGCATTACATTTACACTCATAAATGTGTTGTGTAGTATCTATAGCTCCTAATTTCACACTTTAGCCATGAAATTATCTATCAACATGAGGTATTATTGCAACACATTTTCCAATTTTTATAAGGATGTTTATCTCTCCATGACTATCTTTAATCTATCTTCATGGGCTAGATCTAGCTTGATTTTCTTCCATGTATCTTAGAGCTAACATTTATAGTTGATCATCTTCCTTTAAAATTACATATATTGAATCAAAATTGTGTGTAATACATACTCATATTCCTCTATAAATTAAAATATTTCCTTGGTTTCAATGTGTAGTTTATGCAATTAAGCTTTAATTTCACGTAATAGTTATGTTGTGACCTAATCTTGTGTTAACCTAGTGAAAAGAGCAGTGAATAAATTTTAATCTAACATAATTTGGTCACCAAGAAGGTTGTTAAACTAATGTCAGTTAGGTTTAATCAATCATATTACATGATTTTGAAAATAAATCATGTAGCTTATCATTTTCCATACACAATTGAGTATTTTCATACTCGATATTGGTTGCCTTCTCTATCATGGACATTTAAATTAAAATAGCACCTTCTATCTACTTTGTGAATGACAACTATCAAACATCCATAGTAACTTCTTAAGATGAAGTAGGTAGGGAAAGTTGGATAACAAAATCCATAGAGATCAATGGTGGTTGTCTTATGGCATGATCAGGAGAGTGAAATTGGCACATCGCAACACTAGAGCTTGGATATCCATCCACCATGATCTACTAGACTCATCCTTTCCTTGTGAAGATTCATCTTAGGTTTATCATTATATTGACCCTAAACCCATATAAATTCTAGATGGTTTCCCTTGTGCTTTAGTTATTTTAATATATGTTTCACCAGCTCCCTATTGTTTCTACTCTTGTGTTGGAATTCATTGGTTTGCTATATTTTGAGCTTGGTATGTGACTACTTTACTGACTTTCCTAGTATCATCCTAAAAACTCTAGTATTGTTATTACTTGGCCTTTATAACTTTATTAGTTGCATATTTTGTGGTTTATTCCAACTTGGCCTTCTTCATTTTCTCCTCTTGCTTTCATAGGTCTCTTTTGTGTTTTTACTTGGCCTATTTGGTTGTTCTCTCTACCTTGGCCTTATTTTCTTTTTATGTTTCTTGTGCAAATTTTTATTCTTATTACTTTTTTTACTAAATTAAGGAATCCTTGTATTTATTAAATTTATCCTTAGTTAATTTCTCTTTGACCATATTAGCATTGTAAATGTCATGTGCTAGCTACTCCTCTATTTGATCTTGAACTTATGCTTGATCTAGGTGTTCTTGTCTGAGAGTTTGGTCTTATTGTGTTTTCTCTTATTGTATACCAAGATACAGGTACTCAATAATTTCATAAATATAAGGATATGCTTATGTAGGTGTAGGGGAATATAGTGAATCAATAGTGAGTGGTGAAAAATATAATGGAGTGGTCATGGTATAAGGTGAAACTTGGTACTTGGGTATGGAAAAATTTAGGTGTGTAGATGAAGGTACCAAGATATTTATTTCATTTAATGGCAAGGTTTCTACACTTCCACTTTTAGTTGTGCTTCCTCAACTACACCATATATATTTTTAATGTATCCATTCACTCTTTGAGGCTCAGATGTGGTTGAAAAACTCTAGGCATGCAAGGTTTTCACACTAATGGCTTGAAGGGGTTATATTTTTATTCATTTATTTCCATAATCAAGGGTTACTTTGATAGTTTTTGTTTGCCTTAGGACCTTTATGCCATTTTTTATTATATGCTCAACTCCCACATGATTTTTTTATCTTTTATGTGAATCCTAATGCTCCTTCATAAAATAGAACCTGTACACTATGTTTGACATCCTATTGATATATTGTACACACTATAATAGATTTTATAGGTGGAGTAATTTAAATGAACAATGAAAAAGGAATGTTGTTTTAAAACCTACATGTGTAAACAATTTTCTAGAAGAATAATTCCTTCTCCTCTTCCTCATTATAGGTTTCATTAATTATGTCTTCAATCAAAACCTTATAAACCTCTTTATGTGTGACTCCTAGTGATGTAGATTATATTTTATTAAAATTTTCAGAATCCATGGGTCATTGAGCCATGGTGTCATTATCTGAGTCTATTTTGTAAGATATGAAGGTTTTAGATCCAATGAATTGCACTTAGATATAGTTTCTTGTGATGAGGAGGATAAAAATTGATCTAATGGGTCAGCTTGAGCTTATTCTTGTGTTTTTTGTTGCATTTGTGCTTGTATCTCCAATTATGGTTGAAGTTATGCTTATTCAAATCCTAGTGGCATGGATCTTAGTGGTTGGACACTTTTGGAAACTAAGTAATTTTGCCTTGTCACTTATACCTAGGGTATGTAAATATTAATGAAAAGAAGGAGAGGAAACATGGGTAGTTTTTTCAACTCATGGATATTTATTTTAAATCTATTATGTATAATTTTATGGTTAAAATTAGATTGAGATACTTGAGAAAATATTAAAGTACATGTGAGTATGTTGTTATCATATTATAGATCTGTACCCACCATACTAAAAAAATTCCCACTTGGACAAGGTGTTTTCCATCTTGTGACCATATCAGGTTGGGGAATGCATTGGCTGGCCAATAGATGACATTCGACATAATTTATCCTTCATGGGATGTCTACTATGTGAATTATATTATAAGTACTAAAAATTGGTACTAAAATCAATAAGTTATCCCAACTAGTAGTTTATTTATGTTTGTTATGAGCTTTGTTTCAAGAAATTTAGGGCAATTTAAGTCATCTCCTAAGCTTAGCATATGTGCATAATATTTATTACACCCTTTGTAACTTTCCTTTCACCTTTTATTTTCTACCAATATTAATGAATGATGCATTCTATTAGTGCATGAACTAGTGAATTAGTAACTTAATCTATGGGCAGTCATCTAGTTGTATGAATAAATTACTTCCATATTTCTAGGTGAATGCGGGGCGGGGGGGGGGGGTGGTTTCTTCATCTTATAGACTTACAAACACTTATCACTTATTATAAGTCTTGTATATTGTGTAATAGTGTTGGAATTGATGTAATTTATTACTTCTTTAGATATATTGATGACTTCATTTTTGTATATCCTAAAAAGGATAATAACTAACTCCTCATGCTAGCTAAAGATATGTAGTCTCACCAACAACTCAACATCTAACTTTGTAATCTAATAGGAAGTGAAATCAATCCCTAATCTGACACAACTTCTTGTGGTTAATAAAACCACTCTCTATTTTCCATATCAATGAATTCAAGGGCTTAACATCACTCCATTATTCTTTTCATAAAACCCACTTGATTTGTATTTCTTCCTTCTCAGCATCTAAAAAATGCACCAGTATCTATTGCATGGTAATTTATCTTATATTATGTTATGAATGATTTTTTAAAATCCCATCATGAAGGCACAAAGTTATTATTATATATTAATGTCTCTCTCAATCAGTTCAGTTTGAACAATATGAATTGCATCATTATCCTATCTTTTATATAAATTCACCCCCAATATTTATCCTTGCTTGTATCTAGTTATTGATCAACCTTCCACTCCTATGTATGCTTGTGTTAAATTCAAATAGTTTTTTTTATTTGACCCTTGGCCATTTTATGGTTATATTAAACATTTATTTATTTGACTTATAGGATGTGATGCACCACCATTTTATTTCCCTATACTTTCCCATTTTGAACATTAACCTCCTTTCAAGAAATATATCCTTTTAGGAATTCCATGATATATTTTTGTTTTGATAGTAAATACCTTGTAAAATTTTTAATTATCTATAATTTTTAAATTCTCATTTTTTTGGTCACACCTCATTCCTAGAATTAGCACTTTTGAAGTCTAATCACAAACTTCTCTCATGAATCTGATCTTATGTTATTTCAACCAATGGTATTGAAAATTTTATTATACTACACATGATATTTCCTATGATTCAAATGATAATGTATTTCCTAAATATTTCTATGGCTAATAACCCTTAAAATAAAATAAAATCCTAATCTACTTTTTGCTATATATAACTTATTTTTGGGTTCTTTGGTATTTGAATATAATTGATGATAGGGCTTGAGCCTACAACCAATTATAACTCATAGAAGAATAGTTCTTTGATTATCCCAGAGTATTATAGTGCCTTTTTATAACACATGATAAATGTTACTTTTCATCTAATGTACAAATTGCCTAGGTGTGTCTTAAATCTATTCATATAATAGGACCATATGTTTGAGTTGAAATTGTTTAGATTCCAGGTTGTAATCATGCCATGTTTTTTAAATTATATTATGGAGCTCCTAAGTCTAGTTCACCAATAACCTTGTCTCTTCCATGAAATTTAGTTATAGAAACCACTTTTGTAGAGATTATTTATCCCCTAATCACACTATCATTGCAATTTTCATGTTTAGAACTAGGTATTCCATTAAAATTATATATTCTATTTCATACACTAGTTAAATGGTGTAAATATCATCACACATTTATAGGTTGTTTTATATATGCATAATATTGATGACATGTGATCTTCTTAATCATCTCTCTGAATTTTGCATATCTTAGTCAATCTTTCTCCAAAACTTTTTTAGATTTTTTTGCTTAGCCATTTACCTAAGGATGGTACGTTTTGATTTTATGATGTGAAATAATAAATTATTCTAGTAATGTTTTGATAGTATAATACTAAATTTTTGTATCCCTATCACTTTCAAACTCTAAGGACATCCAAACCTTATTATGATGTTTTCATATAAAAAATTTGTAGTGTCATTTCCACTACAACTAGGAACTTCAACTCCCTCAACCCATTTGGTTAAAAAATATGTTGTATTTATAATATTTATAGCATTGGATTATTTAGATGAAAGATTTATAGGCCCCAAAAAGTTAATACATAATTTTTAAAATGGTTACACAACTAAAATTGTATTCAACATCATCTCATCCTTATGGTTACATTTTCCCATCCTTTGACATACATCACAATGTTTTAAAACCATGTGTCCATCCCAAAATACTATTGACCACCAAAGCCCACTTTGAAATATTTTTATCATGGTCAATTCACTTGTGAAATTTCATCTTACTTCCTATTGATGTACTTCCTCTAAAACTTTTGGTCTCTCATGTTCCAAGACCTCTCTACATAGAACATTGTCCTTTATGGGCTTATAGAGAAACCCAATGATAATGATAAGTGGTAAATCTTGTGTGACTAATTGTTTATTGTCACATTATGTATAATTCATATGAAATATACCATACTCAAAAAAATTGTGATATTCTCCAACTATTCTAAGATCAAAGACACTCTAAAAATATGTTCTTCTAAAGATTCATCCTATAATTATTTGGGTTCCTCCCTTATTTAAATATAGCTAAGTTGGTCTGGTCCAACATTTTCCTTGCCTATTTTTATATTGGTTTGGAATTGAAATTATTAGAAAATAATTAACTACTAATAAATTATTCCTCCTAACATCAGTTTATTAACCAAGTATCACAATAATTGGTGATCACTTAAAAAATCAAATTGGGTAGCCAATAAGTAATGTCAAAACTTTTGACACACAAAAACTATTGCTAGTGTTTTTCACTCTATGGTACTATATTTTTTATCATAGCTGATAAATTGTGAATTTTAAATTGAATTAGATGATCTATCCCTCCATATCTTGGTTAGGTTAATAATAATCCCACTCCTAATCCTGATACATCAACATGAACATGGAATAGTTCGCTCCAATTTGGGAAAACTAAAATTGGTGCAGTGAGTAAACTTTGTTTCAACTCTATAAAATTTGTTTATCATTTAGGATTCCATTAAAAATTAATTTCTCTATGAAATAATTATTCTAGAGGTGTTGAAATGGTTATATAAACATAAATGAATTTATAATGATAAGTAGTGTCCCTTAGGAATGACCTCACCTAGGTTGATGGGAGGTTTAAATCCCACTATGACTATATTGTTTTCTTAATCTAATATAGTTCCATCACTAAAAACAACATGTCCAATTAGTATGTTAAATGGTGTCAATAACATCCATTTCTTTAGATTTAGTATGATTCATAGAGTTCAACATATATATAACATCAATCATAACTTTGATAGATGTTCCTTGAATAATGAGAAAACTACCCAATCATCTAAGTAGACTTCTATAAAATCATTAATGAAGTCTCTAAATGATGTGACAACTACTCTAGAGAAAACTGTAGGTGAATTTTTTAGTCTAAATGGAATTACCTTATATACAAATGACCACCACTTTTATATGAGATTTATTTTTTTTTGATCTTCAAATGTGATATGAATATGATGGTATCCATTGAGACCATATGTGAACTAGAAGATTTTTTGACTTACAACATATTCAATCACTTCATCCATGAAGGGAATTGGGATACTATCAATGACACAAGCATCATTTAATGCTCAGTAATCTTCATAGATTCATATTTCCCATGTTTATTTAGGATATTTTGTTAGAGTAAGGGTTATTTATTTTCCCATATTTATTTATTATGGGATTTTTTACCTCACTTGGATTTTTACTAATTTCATGGATAATCTGTTTTAGGTGTATAGTTTAACTGGATGACTAAGAACTAACTACATTAACTATCTATTCTAGGTATGGGAGTTACTCCTCTGTTCTTGGCTTTATTGACTACCTTTTATGGAGGAGTTACTATTATATTATGAGTTTATGTTGACTACTTTTGTGGAAGAGTCAATCATCACTCTCCTATATGTACATCTAATTTGGTAAGATTTTTCAATTAATGGAAGATTGGTTTTGCTCCTATTTTATCTTGTGTAATATTTTCTTATATCAGTTTCATTTTCTTTTAGCTACATTGTGGTGTGTACCTACTTGGTTCATGTGATCACTCTACTCATGCATTCTAATTATTAGGACCTTAGACTAAACCTTGATATGGTATCAAATCCACCCTAGTAATCATGTGTCTGGTTTTATGTTGTAAGCTTTATTTTGAAATAGTAAGATTGTTTGTAGTGTATTATGAGGCATTTTTTAAAGAGTTTAGAAAAAATTCAGGTGTTTTTTTAAAATCTCAAAAACCTTGAAAGTAACTAAAAAATTGTAGGGTATTTTTTATGGGCAGATGTGTGGGATGTTATTTTCTTTGGCTCAGTTTTTCTCTTGGGTATTTTATGCAATATCTTCTCTCTCTTTAGAGATACATAGGCTACATTTCATAGCTTTAGGAATCAATAATAAAAAGAATTTTTTGTCTCAAAACTATAATATTCATGCACACATAGGTCTCATTTATTAGAAGTGGATCTTTTCATGGCTTGTTACATGTCCCTCTTATGGCCATTACCATCCACTTGGATCATCATGGATCTCTGCACTTCTAACATAAGAAGCTAATCTAACATCTTGTGCTCTACTAAGCTCACATATCTTTCATAAGGTGTTTCTTATCCCTACATATCATGTTGAAGTGTTTTATATCCTTCAATGTCTTGATCCATATAGTCTAGATCCAAAGTGGTTTTGATCCTACAAAGTCATGTCCATCCCTCTCAACCTCAACAAATCCCATCCAAAATCATAAGCTCCTTGACATTCATGTTTTTATGAAACCACTACCTTGTTAATTCATGGTTTTGAAGGATCATGTGTGTTATATATATATATATATATATATATATATATATATATATATATATATATATATATATTCTTACATTACTTTATTAAGTGTATAACTCATTTTAAATATTTGAATGTGGGGTTTAGTTTTTAAGAAATGAAGGGTTTATTTTTATTATTTTTTATAATGTGCATAGTTGTTAAGAGAGTTTTTAATTGATTTTTATAAAACAATATATTTTGGGCAATACTTAGAGGCTTTATGTTATTTTATTGTAAAAAATCTTCATATTTTCACTAGACAAAGACTAGAGGATCAGACCTATTTTGATAGGTGGCCAAACCCCCTCACATTCAAACAAACACTCATTTTTTATCACATTATATACTACTCATGGACACATTTTTATTGAGCCTGACATCTTTGTTTTATCTTGAAAATAACATTTTTATGACATTTTCATTATTTTATTAAGATGCATTCTCGATTATGCATGATTTCCTTTAAGGGTGCATTATTTGTAACATTCAGGGGATTTGCCATTGATAGTTTAAAGGGTGTCCTATGTTTTTTCATCATTTTTAATTCTATTAGCATTCTCTATTTTCTTTAAAAATAACAACCACTACACTTAATTTCTGCATAAAATGGATACAAGTTCAATTAACTCTCTAATACCATTTAATTATCATGAATGGAAAATTAAAATGTGAATTATTCTGAGTAAAGATTTGAATCATATTATAATGAGGTTAGAAATTGAACTAATTACATATGTACAAAAAATTAAGTCGTATAGTCGTAGTGATGAAGCCTATGAGTTTTTATGTCTTTCTAGGTCTCCTAATCTCCTCTTTCATATAGAACTTGCCAAATCACCCATTGAAATATGGACCATTTTAGAAAATCTCTTTGGGAAACAAGATGTGATGAGAGGTCATAAACAATAAAATGAACTTATCATCCTAAGTCCTAGCAACTTTGACACCCTTTAGGATTTATTCACTAAGTTAAGTATTTGAGATAGAATTTTAAATAATGTGGAATATATAAGAATTATTACCAACTTATTCTTTATATAATCCCAAAGTTAGGTCTTGATTACTCAGTTTTTATCTCTACTTTCCATGACACTAAACATGTTTTAGGAACTACATGGAAAATTCCCTCTTTACATGATTTTATTTCTAAATTGACTATGGAACAATAAAAATTAATACAAATGGGCACATTGAAGTCCTTAAAACCTCAAGCCTTAATTGTTGGGAATGAGAAAGAAAAGACTTCAAACAAAGAGAAGAATAAAATAACAATGATCAAGAGAAGAAGAAAGAATCAACCTCTATCAAAATAGCCACTAAAACCTCCTCTTTTAATGATAAACCTAATAAAGACAAGGTTAAGTGTGCCTATTACAATAAAAATGGTAATGTTAAACACAAGTGCATGAAGAAACAAATTGATCACCTAACAGATCTTCTAAAAAAGAACAACGTAGGTATTCCTAAGTCTATCAAGTAGAATTCATCAAATTAATATTTTTTTAAGGTAAAAGGCAAAGGTAAAGAGAAAGAAAATTAAAATTATCTTTTAATAGTTTCATCTCTAAAATCTTCATGGGTTATTGACTTGGGTGTTTCCCACCATGTGGGTTCATCACAGGTTGAGTTTTCTTCCTTAGAGCCTTGTAGCATGTCTTCAATCACTTTAGGTGATGACAATTTTAATCAATAACAGGGAGGGGATCTATTTAAATAGATGGAGGAAAATTCAAAAAAATTCTAAGTGTTCCATTTCTTTTAACTAATCTCCTATCAGTGTAACAAATCACTTATATCAATAAGGGCATGAGGGTAGATTTTTTACTAGATGCAGTCATAATCAAAAGGTTGCATAATGATTCTAAGTGGTAGTGGGTGGGTAGATCACCAAGCCAGGTTATACATCTTCTCACATTTTTCACATAATTATTCTCCAACTATATTATTGACTCATTCAGATGGAGTTATAAAATTATGGCATGAACAGTTTGATCACCTCAACTACTGCTATCTAGAACAACTAAAAAAAATGACAAGGTCACATGCTTACCTTGAGTCCATTTTTTTAAGGGTCTTTGTGAGGGTTACACCTTTGAGAAGCATATCAAAGATAAATTTGAATAAGTAAAATATTGGAGGGATTCATGGGAATTGGAGTTAGTACATAGTGATGTGTTTGGACCTTTTCCCAATCTATCTTTCACAAGGGTTAAGTATGTCCTTACCTTCATTAATTATTTCTCAAAGTATACATGGGTCCACTTAGGCATAAATATGAAGTTTTTAACAAGTTTTAGGACTTCAAAATTATTCATAAAAGTAATCTAATAAATGCATCAAGGTTTTTTGAATTGATAATGAGGGTGAGTATGTCAACAAGTTTGAGCAATTTTGAATTTTACAAGGGGTTTATTTATAGTGAACAATTTTATATAGTCTTTAAAAAAATAAAGTTACAAAATATAGTAATAGGTCCTTGAAATATATGTCTAACTAAATGATTCACTTTAAGTCACTTGAACCATAATATTGGGTTAAAGTAATAAATTTTGATTGCTACACCACAAATATTTAAAAGGCATAACTCTATTTGAATCTTGGTATAGTATGACACTCATAGTTGAACATTTCAAAGTATTTGGATCTCTATCTATGGCCCATGTATCTAATAATAAATTAAAGACAATGGAACCTCAAAGTAAGCCTTGCATCTATGTAGGTTATCCAGATGGTGGCAAGGGGTACCACCTTATTCATCTAACCACACATGAGATATTCATAGAGATAAGTGTTCACTTTTAGGAGATTCCCATATACTCAACACTTGATACTTATCCCACTTCATTGGACTCACTCATATTTGATTTATATGATTTAAATAAACTAAGAATGCTCTATAGGTTGAGGACACTTATTATAGTTTTGATATTGAAATTAGTGATGGGGAATCATTTCCATCCACATTTTTCCACACTTTATATGATGATGTTTCTCTACCTGACTCATCCACTTCTAGTCCTCTTTGGGTTAGGAAAACACTATAGAGCATAGGTAAATGGGTTGGGGATCCTTTAGATGACATGTAGACTTGTTCACAGTTTTAGAGTGGGACACATGATTCCTATGCCTATGCCTCAAACATGTAGACTTTTTAGGAGACATCAGGTATTCTTGAATGGGATTTTTCTATGCATGGGGAGTATAAATCCTTAATTAGGAATCATACTTGGGATTTGACACTTCTTCCTAAGGGAAATAAAATGGTTCATTACAGATGGATATATCAAACCAAGTATGCATCATACATGTTCATTAATAAGTTCAAGGCATGATTGGTTGTAAATGGTTTCTCATAGGTAACCTTTGCACCAATCACCAAAATGAACTCTATTAGACTCACACTTTATATTACTACAACCAATCATTAGGATGTTCATTAAAAGGATGTTAAGAGTGCCTTTCGATCAGCCACAATAATTTATTGAAGATCCTTCATTTGTGTGTAGACTTAATAAATCCATCTATGGCCTCAAGTAAGCCCTTTAGGCTTAGTATGCCAAGATGGATTCTTTCCTTATTTCTATATGTTTTACTTGGTGCCATTTAGATCTAAACATCTATCTCTTATAATATGATGATTCACTTTTTTATTTTTTTCTTTATGTTGATGATATTTTGATCACTGGGAGCTCTTACTCCTCTATTTTAGTGGTGAAATAAGGTATTTATGATTGATTTTACATGATATATTTGGGATTATTACATTACTTCCTTGGGATCCAAATTTTACAATCTAAATTGATAATCACTCTTATACAACCCAAGTATGATCTTCACTTTCTTCGTTTCACATGGATGATTATACGCTAAGTCCAACTCCCTTTCTATCTAGAGTCAATACTGAGGTAGATTGTACTTCAACTTTGGTTTATGCTACCTTGTATCAATAACTTGTTGATATCCTTATCTACTTGACACATACCAGACTTAACATATCATGTGTAGTGGGCCTTATCTCTAGATTCATATAAGAACCCCATGTGATGCACTAAAAATCAACTAAGAGGATATTTCACTACATTCAAAAAGAAAATAAATTTGGAATTCATTATAGAGTTAGCACTAACATTGACTTGATTGGTTATACTAACTTATATTAGGCTAGTAATATTTAGAATTGTAAGTCCACTTCAAGTTATAATTTTCCATTGATTGCATTATGATTTGTTGGTCAAGAAATAAGTAGAATTCTATTGATTTATCATATATTGAGTTAGAATATAGGTGGTTTTCAATGCTACCATTGAGTCCATCTAGCTTTAAGATATTCTCACAGAGTTTGGTATCTAGTTCAAATAACCTACCATTGTCTATTATGACTAGAATACTATTGATATTTGTAGGAATCAATCTAGCATTAGCATACCAAACACATAGAGATTCACATGCACTTCATTAAAGAGCTCATTCATGGGGAAATCATTGATCTAATGTATTTCTAGATGTTAGAATAGATAACAAACATCTTCACCAAACCTTTTATAGAGAGCAAGTATCTTCACTTGTAGGCTCTTCTTAAGGTTTAGGATACTATAAACATCATCTTCTGGGGGTTATTTTAGCATCTTCTCTTAAGTCTCTCTTTTGGGGGAGTTTTTTCCTATGGTTTTTAGACTTTTCTCTACTTTATGATAGATTTATTTGTACATGGGTACCTCATCATGCCTAGTTATCAGGACCTAATTTTTTTACACTGTGCACCTAAGTTATGCTAATGAGAGGTGTTAGAGTAGGGGTTATTTATTTTATCATATTTAATTATTATAGTATTTTTTCCTCAATTGGAGTTTTATTAATTTTATGTGGAAGCTTTATTAGTTTTATAATTTGATCAGATGTCTAGGAAGTATCTCCCTTGATCGTTTATTCTAGGTATGGGTGTTATTCATCTATTATTGGCTTTATTAAACACCTTTTATGGAGTTACTATTATATTTTGAGGCTTTTTTTACCAAATTTTATGGAGGATTTATTTATAACTCTCTAATTTATACATCTCATTTGGTGATATTTTTCAATTAATGGAAGATTGGTTTTTATCTTATTTTGTCTTGTGTAATATTCTCACATTTTGGTTTAATTTCATTTTATCTACATTGTGGTGTGTTCTTGCTTGGTTTATTTGATCATTATTTTAGCACATAATTTCAACCTCATGAGAGATTTATTTAGGATCTCTTACTCTTGACTACAAAATGGTAATAACCCTAGGCTATGGGTATCTTGTGATAGAGTTAAACCTCTAGAGAAGGTTGGTTCCTCTTGGTAGATCACCTAAATTATTGATTCTGTTTGGAAAAGGGATAGAAGGGTTGCAAAGGATGACTAAAAACATAAATAAGGTGATGAACCAAACTTAAAAACACTATAAATTCTAATAAACTAACACTAAGGTAGTTTAAAAACAACCCTCACTCACATAATCTCTTAAACTAGTCATTTTACATCAATATTTTTAAAACTATACCCACTAGGTAAGAGGTGAAGTATGGAGGAGTATAAAACTCACACTATACCTTCACCAATGACCAAAAAAATCACAATTTCAGACCTAAAATAATGGTGGAAAACTTATAAAAAGGCACCAAAGAAGGACAATTACCAAGGAAGAACACCTCTCCACAAAGCAATCATACACATACTAACTAGAGCACTAAATATAAGCAAGAAATAGGCAAAATAAGTCATCTTATTACTTCAAAAGGCTATTTTAAAAAAAATTGATAGGGTTTTTCCTTGTCAAATGAGAGTATATATTTAAAAATGGGGAAGAAAAGAGATATATAAGAGAAAAGGGAAGAGAGAGGAGAAGAAAGCTCTTAGAATTAAATAAATGTCACTAAATCACCTTCCATGGAGTCTCAACAACATTCAAATTAATTAATCACTAATCTTCTCTTACAAAATTAACCTTCAAACGTCAAAAGGATCTTTAAGCCTTCTCATTGGCCTAAAAAGGCACTAGAAGACAAAAATCTTTGAGGAAGATGATGTCACACTCCACTATCTTTGAGAAAAGTCTTCAGAGGTATAGAAGCCTCATTTAATGCTCAATTTTTTTCCTTAACTCCCCAAGCTCCTCCACTTACACTTCTACACCCAATTCCACTTGGCCTCCAAGGCACTTGACATGATGGTTAGTGATTTGGCATTTTATGCTTACATTTGACCCTAAAGGTTAAATTCAAATGTTTGATTTTTTGATGTTTTCTTTTGTTCTCAAGTCAAACTTGATCTTCCAACCTAAAAAATACACCATAAACCTGCAAATCCCATTAGACTCCATTGATGGATGTCTTCAAGCTCAATCCACATTCAACTAACTACTCTATAACCTACTCCCAAGGCCATTTATCACCATCATTATCATTCCTATGATGAATAAAATGAATATTTATGCCACCTTCAAGAATTGCAACAATAGTGGAAATCTACATTAAACCTGAAACCATTCATAAATTATCAAAAAACTTGGGTTTTTGACCTTTCATCTCAGCAAGGCACCCTATAAATCCCTAATAAGAGTTCCAAGTGCCATATAATGGTGATTCGGGTCCCATTAAGCCTCTTACTTGCATTTATAACATGTTTTTCTTTGGAGACCTACAAAAATGAGCATTTTTAGGCCATTTTGGGCCTCCTAGGCACCCACACACGCCAACCTCTTTTAAAAAATAATTTTATAGAGTTCGTTACATGTTATATGTGGTTTTCAAATGATTCCAATTCATTTCATGGGCCTATGAGTTTGAAAATTCAAAACTGGTCAAAATAGGGTCCCTATAGCTCAAACAAGCCTACCTTCTTGATGATTATTCATAAAATATATGCCTCCATTATATAAATTATTTCCATGAATATTTATCCCATATACCCCCTCAAATTTATTAATAATATTGGGCTCTCATGCAGAAGGTGTGCAAAGATATGCACATTAAAAGTTTGATTATGGGGTTCTATATGCATTCTAAACCTACTTATATTCTTAACAATAGTTCATAAACCTCATGGCCTCAAAAAATCCCAATCCTTAATTTATTTAAATTACATATGGGTCCTCAAAACATACTAAAATCATTTGGTCCAATTCCCCATGTGGTGAAATATATGAGCATTCAAAGAGGGGGTTGAAATGAGTGTCTTAGACTGCATAATTTGAATTTTCTACAATTTAGTGATCATTGGTAACTCTCTAGTGCATAATTTCTTAGTGGACAGTGGGGCTAGTACTTCAATAATACCAAAGTCCATAGTTGATTATATTGGTCTAAAATATGAGCCCCAATCTAAAGGAGTAATAAAATTGAATGGTTCTTCCACTAAGCCATCTAGCATAATAAAAGATGTCAACTTGACCCTACATGCTTATCATAGTGTCTCAGTGGTTTAAGATGTATTGATCCTTGTTGTTCTTCCTTGATTTACACTACGCCTATCTAGAGAGTTCATAATAAATATTGGAGGTTGTCTTGCAGTAGATTGGTCATACATGGCAATCAAAACAAGATATGGGGCCAAAGTGTTAATCAAATCTAATCCCAATGCATAATTTCATATAGAACCCTATGGGCCAAATAACATCAACATCAATTGCACCATCATTGATGAAGATGAATTCATAATTGTTTAAGAGCTAAACACTCATCTAGAAGAGATACCAAACATGTTCTTGGATGAACTATGGAATGATAGCCAGTTGGTAGACCCCTTAGAGGGTGTTGAATAAAGGGACTTGGTTATCTACTATTTACATGAATAAAGCTAGTCTGTTCCATCCCTTATGAGGTCTTAATAAGATCCTAGTGGTCTATGGAAATTTGTATTTTATGGTTCAAGGAGAAAAAATGGTGTGGGTACAAGTGTTATGCTAGTTTCCCCTTCAAGTGATAAATATTTCTCTTTTTATAGGTTCTAATTCATCTACTCCTATAATGCAACAAAATATGAAGGTCTCATCCATGGCCTTCAATGGGATAGTAAGAGAGGGATTAAGCAATTAAAAGTCTATGGGGATAGTGAATTGGTTGTGCACCAAGTCAAAGGTTAGAATATCACTAATAACCCCTTAATGAAGTCCTAAAAACATAGTGGGGACCTAATTGAGGACTTTGAGGCCTTCAACATCTAATCAATGATAAGGGACCAAAATCAACATGTTGAGAAACTAGTAGTTGTGGGGGATCATTTTGATATCCCCAATGAATTGAAAAGGACCAAGGTGCAAGCACATGTCAAAGTAGTGGTAAGGCCATTAGTACTAAATAATGAAGATCATTGGCAAGTCTTTGAAAATGACAAACAAATTGCATGTTTCTTATAGCAAGAATTAAAGTTCTCTTCCATCAACCAAGAAAGGTTCCAACATCAATATGGGGATAAAATTGTCCAATTGAGATCCAATAAGCTTCCTAAAAGGCTAGTAACCCTATAAGGTCTCTTTCATGAAGGAAACCATATAATAAAGGATAACATTGTGATGTCAACAAATAAATAAAACTATGAGAGATTTTTTATCCTTGAAGACAAGCTCCTCAAGCTTGGAAAGGTAAGCACTAAATATGAAAATCATGCCTTCATAGAGCTTTGTATATAATATGTGAGCATATTTGATTGGAAATATAGTGACCTAAGGTCATTTGATCCTAAATTAGCCCAACACACTATAAAACTAGAAGCTAATGCCAAGATTATCAAGTAAAATTAGAGGCCCATAAACCCCAAGATTGAAGATCTTATGAGGAAGGATTTGGCCAAGTTAATTTAATCTAAGATCATCTTTCCATTTAAGCACTCCTCATGGATAGCTAATCTAGTACCTGTTAAGAAGAAGAATGGGGAAATCAAGTTGTGTGTTGATTTCATAGATCTAAATAGGGTCTCTTTAAAGGATCACTACCCTCTACCATACATGGAGTAACTCCTTAAAATAGTTGTTGGTTCATAAAAATTTTCTCTTTTGGATGGGTAATCAAGTTATAACCACATTCTAGTGAGAGAGGAAGATCAGTACAAGATTGCATTCACCACTAAGTGGGGCACATTTTCCTAATAAAAATGCCTCTTGGATTGTCTAATTCCTAGGCAACCTTTCAAAGAGTAATGGACATGGCCTTCCAAAGGTTGATAAATAAAATGGTACTAATCTACTTGGATGATATCATAGTCTTATCCAATAAATCCAGTAAGCACATGGACCATCTAAGGCTGATATTCTAGAGATGCAAAGAGTATGGGATCTCTTTAAATCCTAAAAAATGTGTGTTCTCTATGTATGAAGGTAAGTTATTGGGTCACATTATTTAAAAATAAGGATTATACATTTACCTTGACAAATTAAGTGCTATCTTATCCTTATCCTTACCAAAACACAAGGGGATCTAGAGCTTCCTTGGGAATATCAACTTTTTGAGGAGGTTCATACTTGGTTTTGCAAACCTAGTCAAACCTATCACCTCCATGATAAATAAGATCTAAGTGTTTACTTGGTTTAATGAAGGAAAGGTAGCCTTTGAATCCATCAAGAAAGCCATTACCCAGGCAACCTCACTCATGAATACGGACTTCTCTAAGGAATTCATCTTGTATACCTTTTCCAATGTTGACAACATACCAACTATGCTGATGCATCAGAATGGTGAAAGAATTGAGCATCTAATTACCTTTTTTATTCAAGGGATAGAAGGATATGAGGTAAGGTATACTTTCATTGAAAATAAAGTTCTTATAGCCTTGAGAATCCTCAAGAAGTTCAAGCCCATGATCTCTAATAGTAGGATTTATCTAATGGTATATCATCTTGGAGTTAGGGACCTCCTCTTTAACAAGGATGTAAATGAGAAAATAATAGGTTGGATCACCAAAGTAATGGATTATTATGTGGATGTAAAGGTCATAAAGATGGTCATAGGTAAGGGCTTGTGTGAGAATATGGTGAATGATCTCTAAGAGGACAAGGAAGTTGTCTTGGTGGCAAAAGATAACTCATAGGTGATCATACCCCTGACTTTAAAAGAGTTGGATTCAAGAAATGACTCACTTATTGATAATATGAGAATGCCCCTATGGTTTGGATAGAGACAAAATAAGGTATTTCAAGCTTTAATCCATACTTTATGCATTGGTTAATGGTGTCCTTTTTATAAAGGACCTCAATGGAGTATTCCTTAGGTGCATAGATGATGACCAAGTGGAAAGGATTTTGAAATAGTTTCATGATGGACCTACAAGAGGACATTTTTCACCTAGAACCACAACATCAAAGGTCATTAGGGTTGGTTATTACTAGACCAATTTTTTTAAAGATGCTCATGCATGGGTTAGAAAATGCTATAAGGGTGATCTCTTTGTAGGAAAGTAGAAACTATCATCCCTTTCACTCAATCTAATTTAGGTGGAGAAACCCTTCAAGGAATGGGGGTTATGCTTCATAGGGATGATCAATCCACCGTCAAGTGTAGGGCATAAATGGGTGCTCACTACAACTGACTACTTCACTAGGTGGGTGGAATCCATTACTTTGAAGGAGGTTAATGAGGGTGCAATTATATATTTCTATGATAGAATTATGACCAGGTGTCCTAAACACTATAATTTTATAAAATTCCTTGGCATTCCTTGGTATGAAGATGAGTGGGATCTCAAATGGGGCATCTATCTCATCGCCTCTTCCAACTACTATCTTCAAGGAAATGGACTGGCAGAGTCCATAAACAATAATTTTCTAAGGATCACTAGGAGGACCATGGAAGAGAATCATAGAACATGGCACACCAGGTTAAGGACTACCTTATGGGTTGTCAAAGTGACTCCTAAATTTACCATTGGTAATTCTCCATATATTATTGTGTAGGGAAGGGAAGCCAAATTACCTATCTCTCTTGAGCTACCTACATTATAGTTAGCCCATCAGCTTGAATTGATGGAGAATGAGCCCATAAATGTGAGGATGAAGAGCTCATGGAGCTAGAATAAACTAGAGACCTTTCTATGAAAATACTAGATTCACATCAATCTTAGGTCAAAAAGGCCTTTGAAAAGAGAGCTATAGGAAGGGACTTCAAATAAGGGGACCTAGTCCTCAAGTAAGATTCAAATAAGGCCAAATTAGGCAACCATACCAAGTTTGACAAGTTGTGGAATGGTCCTTATTTGATCTATGGATGCAGGGAACATAATGCTTTTTATCTTACCCAACTAGATGGAGAGGTATTAGCCATCCCAGTAATGGTATTCATTTAAATCCCTATTATTGAATGGATGTGAATCCTTTGTAATATATTAGACATGTTAGAGTAGCTTTCATGCTTTCCTCTAAGTGCCTTGTGCACTTTTTATTTTCTATTTTGTGTTTCCCTTTCAAAAAGTGCCATGGGAACTTTGTTATTCTTTTTTATTTTGTTCTTGTTTCTCCAATAAGGTTATAGATAGAGATAGCCTTGTGTTATCTTCATGATTATTTGAGAGAATACTTAGGACTCTATATGCCCAATGGATAAGATAAGGAAAATGGTTTGGGTTCTTAAGCATAGCAAGCATGCTTCCCTTAGATGTCACTAAAAATGTTGGCCAATGTTGGCCTACATACAAAACTTTACCTAAAGAGTTATGTAGTATGAATAGCTGAGCAAAATCTTAGTTGAGCGGATGTTCTAGCAGTAAACAAGAAGATCACCCATAACCTACAAATCTTTTGAAACACTTTAAGCTATTTTAAAAGTGTATTTTGTCAATTTTTGAGGGATAGGTCTATAGAGCAAGGTAAAGGGTCAAAGCAAGTTCTCATGGTGATCAAAACAATAATAGTCATGAAACAATTCTACACAAGCTTCATGTTTTCCTAGTTCATTTGAGCCTTCAAAGATTTTGCAATAGTTTAGAAGAGCCTAAAGGCTTTAAAAATTCTAAGTGTAAAACCTTTCATTTGGATAAGTTCAATTCTTTCAGACCTTATAGTTGGCTAAGTACTAATATTTCCTTCAAGAGAATTATTTCATATTTTTAGCTAAGTGTTGGGAATTCTTTCAGACATTTTTTATGAAACAAAAATATTGAGGACATATTTCTTTCAAATATTCTATTCATAATGAAAACCCTGACAACCTAAATCATTTTAGGAAAAATGTTCTACAAAAAACTAAGTACAAATCTTTCCATAAAATTATCCCATGACAATTTCCTTGAAGACCAGTCTCTTTTAGGCAAAAGTTTCATAACAATTTTCCTAAAGACCTAATTATTTCAAGAAAATTATCCACATCAAAAGGCTAAGTTAAATTCCTGAAGGAAAATTCTTTCAAACAAATTGGTTGAGTAAGTAAAATTGATTGAGATAATTTCCTATCATATTTCTTTCAGACAAAATGTCTCTAGCAATGGTTATGACAAAGATAAAATACCAATGTAAAAGCTATGATATAATGGTTTGTCTTGAAGAAATTGCTCTAATAGAGTGATTTTTATGTAAGTGTCAAATTTAAGATCATAAATTGACCTTTTAGCTCCAAATATTGGCAGTCGCATGAACGTCAAATACATTCATGTAGATGTCAAATGATGGGCACACAAACATCAAATTTAAGCTATGGCAAATAACCATTGAAGTTAAAAAATACTAATGATGGTCATGTAAATGTCAAAAAAAATCACATGAACATCAAATAAGGGCATACAAACATCAAATTTGGGTCTCATGAATTAACCATTTGAGTTTAAATGGTGGGTCTAGGTAAATCCAATGGTCTGCATTCAATCATGCATCTTGATCTAATGGTGCGAGCTCAAGTCAACATGTCAAAGGATATTCATGGTAGAAAATAAATAGACCACATTCATTCATACCAAAAAGATCAATAGCATGTGATTAAGTAAAAATGTCAAGGAGCTTCGAGGCCACCACATGACATAAGTGTAGAATAAGATAAACTGATAGTGGATCCTAAGTGTAAACATAGGGCTACCAAGTGGTACTAGCTTAGATAGATATTGACAAGTCAAGGGTAGGATCAATGGCTCTCACTTGATTGTATAGATCAATACCAATGGTGCAAGATGAGTCAATGGGTCAATAATCCTTGTCAATTTTGATAGCTAATTAAACAATGTCAAACCCAAGACTCTCAACAAAGGTAAATGGGGTTGAATTTTTACCCCATAAAAGAAAATATAAAGGAGCCAAGTTCAGATAGGATCAAGGTTGAACCAGTGGGACCAAACACTGAAAATAGAGCTCCTTAATATAGGTCTTTTAGACATAATGTAGATCAAATTTTGGTAACTTGTTGACAAAATAGGACTAGACATCGATAAGAGCATCATCAACATAAAAAATATAGGAAAACCAATAATTTAAATTGGTTTTCAATATATATTAGGCCTAAGTTCACTTTTCAATGTAGAGGTAAATGTATGTAATTAATGGAGGAGCATCCTGAGCCATATTTTTAACAAACAACCATCTAAAGCAAGCAAATCCATGATTATGTCAAATCCATGAGCATGAAAATTTTTTCTTTAGTAGAAGATGTATGAAGGATCAAAGGAAAGGATCTAGTGGCTGGGACTTACATCTAAGAGAATTCAATGCATCCTCAAAGCCTATGGGGACTTTTCTACTTGGTAAGCCATGAGCAGTGTCTTGATTGATCAAAAGGGTTATAGAGTGTTCAATCAAAAGGTGGTAGCCCAAGTTTTAAATAATGATTTAGGATAGTGTGTTGCCTCTCTAATGGCATGCTCCTAATTTTTTTTCTCTCTCCCTTCTTCTATACATCCTAGTCTCATTCCCATTATGGGGTTCTCAGATCTTATAATTTTTCATTATTTTATAGGACAAGGATAATAATTAATACTCTTTCAAAAGTGTGCTCATTTGATATGGTTAAACCCTATCAAAATATTATAAGAACTACCTTCTAAATTAATAGGATCAACTCTTTGCCTATCTCTTATCTTTGATCAATGCTTAGTATGCTTATGAATGGTGAATTCATGAAGGAGAGTCTTCCTAGTTCACTTTCCTTCTTGCCTCTTTGAAGGTGTTTTCAAGATAACTTGTAGGTCTAGATTATTATTCTAATTAGACCTCTTATATGAAATATTTATACAATCCATGAGATTGTGAGGTTGTGTGAGCTATAATTGTCTCATTATTGATCTAGTGTGAGTTCAAGCTTATATGAGTGTTCATTTAACTTTGGTGCATCATTTTTTAGCTTTTTTAGGAGCCCTAAAACCCTTTATAACCCTTTTTTCAACAATTTTCATTATTTTAGGTGAGCATTAAGAGGAAGTCAGCCTTCTCTAGAGGTCCAAACCCATTATAGGTGACCCATAGCCTGGGGTTATTCCTATTGTGTAGCTCAATTGGAGGGAGCCTGAATAACTCCCTCCTAGGGTGTAGATTAAGCCTACAAAAATAACACTTCTAGAGTTCTAAACACTAACTTTAGTCTGTGATAGTTGCATTGATGCTACTTTATGTGTTTAATGTAAGTGTCCTATATGGAATACCTACTTAAACAAGATGTGACCACCTAGATGCTTCTAGGTTTGACATCACCTTCACTCTGGTGCATTTAGATTAGGGTCATAAATAATCACTCCTCATGAATTTTCAAAACCCTATTTTTTCATCCTCATGGTGACCTTGGGAAAAAATACTTTAGTGGGCACATAGTGTCAAATTGACCCCAAAGACCCCTTTATCAATGAGTGTTGCCTTCATAACCAACACTCCAAAGAGGGTCTCATACTGGTGTAGTCATCCCCTACATGCTAGCTTATGTGTGAATCATGCAATATGTACAAAGAAAGTAAAATAGTAACTAGGGATAATTTTAAGAATGGATCCCTAAAACTTCCTATAAAATCATAGTGAATTCTAGAGTTCAAGGATAATTATATTAGCTAATCTTTAGCAAAATCACCATGCATGTATAAATTGATGGATGATTTCTATTATCTCTTTCAAAAAACTTATAAATATCTAGTGATTTAAACATCATATTCAAATCAATAAATAATGGAAAAAAATCCATAGTTAAACCCCTTTTCCCAAACACATTCACGTGACAAATATGATTGAGGTGGAATAATGATTATGATCAATGGATACCCCAAGTTTTTTAGAACATCTATTTTGCTTTGCCCTATGAAATTAGGGTAGTTTGTCCATTTCAAACACTTTCTTGAATGAATAAATCCAATCAAGGAGGACATGAGAGATAACACGAATAAGAACTATTATAGACCCATCCCAAACCTAAACCCTAAGTAGTTGTGTGCAAATTTGGAAAAAAATTCATTGCCACATCAATGCCCAGACACACATTCATAAAAATTTTTAGGTCTTTCTAATCTAATTACTAAAAAAACAATCCAAAAAAAATGCAAATATCTTGTTGATCTCACTACTAAACAAACAATCTCCCATGATAACCAAATTATGTCTAATATTAAGGGTTTTGATATAAGATAAAAAGGGTTTTCACACTATGAACAAAGATATAATAATAAAATAAAATGGAAACAGCTTGAATCCCATAAAAGATAGGCAAAATTCATTAAAAGTGTGAAAATATTTACAAATATTTAGGTCTTGTATTTCTTACTTATAGTGTACTTCATTGTTGGCTACTTAGACTCCTCTTTAGCCTCCTCTTTCAACTGTTGCCCACTTCATGGTTCCCATGACATGTAAGGCTTGTATTTATTACTTGTATTGTACTTTATTATTGAATTCTTAGACTCCTCCTTGGCCTCATCTTATAATTTTTACTCTCTTCATGATTCCCATGGCTATAAAGGAATAAAACTTTAATAAAAATGAATTTAGGTTTTAGGGTTTCATGTTTCTAGGGTTTTAAATAATTAAAAGACTTAAGTAGATTTATTTTATAATAGGTAATTTGTGTTAATTAAAAAACCAATAGAGAATAGGTTAGAGGATGAAAATTCTAAAGTTGAGATCTTATTTATGATTCCTTCTTTTTAATGATTAAATTTATCCTTCTTTTTAAAGATTAAATTTGTTTTTATTTTTAAGTACTAAATTTGATGGTCATATGACTTAGTATAAATTAAGTACAAACCTCTATAAGTCTCTCAAAAGACCAAATAGATAATATAATAAACTGAGTATAAAAAAAATTGTGACAAAAAATTAGAGTATAGAGTATAAACCAACAATGGGTCCATAGGGCAAGACAACTATGAAAAGTAAGGATGACATAACTAAAAAAATCATTCAAAACATTTTCATAGTTTTAAAATTATAAACTTATAATAAGATCTACCAAAATGTTTTAGCCATATACATATTGGAATTTTAAATATTTTTTTATTTCAATTAACAAACCATGCCAACCAGGATTTAATTTTTACCTTAAACATTTAAAAATAAAATATAGTATGATCATGAAGATCTATTGTGTTTATTCAGTTTATTCTTTGTGATTATCTAAAAGAAGAATCTTATATGTCATTATTTCTTAGAGGAAATCAATTTATTGTTTGCTTAAAATAAGTATGTGGTAAAAACTAACCAAATAATATAATAAATTGAGTATAGTAAAAATAATGATAAAAAATTAGATTATAAATTATAAACCAACTATGGGGCCATAGGGCAAGACAACTATGAAAAGCGAGGATGACATAACTGAAAAAATATTCAAAAAAATTCATAGTTTTAAAATTATAAACTATATAATAAGGTATACCAAAATGTCTTAACCATATCCATATTGTCCTTTAAAATATTTTTTTATTTCAATTAAAAAACCATGTCAACTAAAATATAATTATTACCTTAAACATTTAAAAACAAAATACAGTGTGATCATGAAGATCTGTTGTGTTTATTCAATTTGTTTTTTGTGCATTTTTTAAAATAAGTATCTTCCACATCATTATTTCTCAGAAGAAATCAATTTATTATTTGTTTAGAATAATTATGTGGTAATGACCAACTAAATAATATAATAAATTGACTATATATAAATTTTGACAAAAAAATAGAGTATATAGTATAAATAATAAACTAACTATGAGGCCATAGGGAAAGACAACTATGAAAATCATAATGCAATCAAACTAATTTGGTCATTAGATGATGTGATTTTGAAACTTCAAATATTTTCCATTTATTAAATTCAAAGACCATTTGTAGCTAATGGACGTAGTTTTGACTCTTGAGGCATCATTTTTATCACTGTTAAATTTTACAAATTAATTATCTTGAATAAAAAATAACTAAAATTATATTTTAGATACATAAGCCATAGCTTAATTGATATTTTTTTCTATTGTACAAATATGATATAATATAAGGATTTTAAATCATAAAGTAATTCCAAGGTACATGGATTTTAAAAAATAGCATGGTAGTAGTTTGAATCCCTTAAAAGATAGGTAGAATTCATTAAAAGTGTGAAAACATTTATAGATATGTAAGACTTGTATTTATTATTTGGATTGTACATCATTATTTTCTACTTAGACTCCTCTTTGGCCTCCTCTTGCAACTACCACTCACTTTACAATTCCCATGACCATAAAGTAATAAAACTTTAGCAGAAATGAAGTTATATGAATTTAAGTTTTAGGGTTTCATGGTTCTAGGGTTTTAAGAAATTTGAAGCACTTATGTAAATTTATTTTATAAGAGGTAATTTATGTTAATTAAAAAACCAATGGAGAAAGAGCTTAGAGGATGATAATTCTAAAGTTGGGATCTTATTTTTAGCCCCTTTTTTTAACGATTGAATTTGTCCTCCTTTATAAGGATTAAATTTGATGGCAATGTGACTTAGTATAATTTGAGTGTAGACCTCTATAAGTCTCTCAAAAGATCATCTAGATAATATAATAAACTGAGTATAACAAAAATTATGACAAAAAATTAGAGTATAGAGTATAAATTGACTATGTGGCCTTAGGGCAAGACAACTATAAAAAACAAAGATGGCATAAATAAAAAAATATTCAAAACATTTTCATATTTTTAAAATCATAAACTATATAATAAGGTCTGCCAAAATGTATTAACCATATCCATAATCAATAATGATATTTCAAATATTTTTTATTTCAATTAACAAACCATGCCAACCAAAATATATTTATTACCTTAAACATTTATAAAAAAAAATATAGTATGAAAACCTCTTTGTAGTTTATATGGCTGGTTGTGTTTTCAAAAAGTGAGCCTCATAGTCGATTCATATGTATCTTATTTATTAGGGTTGTATACAACAATTGTGAAGGCTGCCAGAACAAGTTAACAAGTCTTCTAGCTAGTGGATCATGTTTTAGCCTTACCAAAATTAGTAAATAAATGTATGTAACATGATCAAGATTTTATATGAGGTTGAAATCAATAAAAAAAAATTTATCCTTTATCTCCCAAAAATATGGTGTTCCAGGACTCTTTTCATGTAGTATATACAATAAGATCATCTGTAGTACTTAGTATAAATTGGGTATAGACCTTTGTAAGTCTCTCAAAAGACCAACTAGATAATATAATAAGTTGAGTGTAGCAAAAATTGTGAAAAAAAATTAGAGTATAGAGTATAAACCAATAATGGGGCCATAGGGCAAGACAACTATGAAAAGTGAGGATGACATAACTGAAAAAAATATTTAAAAGATATTCATAGTTTTAAAATTATAAACTATATAATAAGGTCTACCAAAATTTCTTAACCACATCCATAATCAATAATGTCCTTTCAAATATTTTTTAATTTTAATTAACAAACCATGCCATCTAACATATAATTATTACCTTAAGCTTATTGTGTCGTAAGTCACAAGCAATCCGAAATTTTTTTATAAATCTAAGTAAAACAAACATGTTCCTCATATTATATGGTTTTAATGACTAAAAAATTTAATAATAAATAACTAAAACTACAATTATAAACTTGTAAGTAGAAATCGATACGTCTTCAAGGCTTAAAAAACCAAGTAGTGTTAAAAGAGGTTAAAGACACAAATGACTTCACATCCAAAATTCTCAAACCTAATGTATTTTTTATTTCTAGCATTAAATATGGTGCAAGTAGAATTACAACTATGGATATTGAGGTTAAGATGTTACCTAATCTTTTAGTGAGTTGGCACCGACATATTTAAGAGCCAAGGAAAAATTAATTTTTGGTCCAACACATCACATGTGGGATTAATGAAATTTGTTCAAATACATATGTGATGGTTTTCTCAAATTTATAGTCATTTATGCAAGCTATTGGTAGAAGTGAAGATATTCATCCAATATTGATACTTAAAGTTCAATACACTATAGATACATCAAATAAGTTTGGTATAAAACAACAAAGGAACACCATAATATACTTATGTATATTTATAATAAAGTTTACAATTGTCATAGACATGTTCTCTTAATCAAACAAAATAAAAAAATACATGTACTTGGTATAAATTAACAAGGAAACATCATAATACACTTATTCATCTCTATAATAGAGTTTACAATTGTTATAGACATGTTCTTTTAATCAAACATAACACAAAAATACATGTACTTGGTATAAAATAACAAAAGAACACCAAAATATACTTAGGCATATATATAATAGAGTTTACAACTATTATAGGCATGTTCTCTTAATCAAATAAAATATAAAAATATATGTACTTAGTATAAAATAACAAGGAAATACCATAATATACTTATGCATATCTATAATAGAGTTTACAACTATTATAGACATGTTCTCTTAATCAGATAGAACACAAAAATATACATACTTGGTATAAAATAACAAAGGAATGCCACAATATACTTATGTATATCTATAATAGAGTTTACAACTATTATAGACATGTTCTCTTAATCAAACAGAACATAAAAATACACTTTTTTCTAATAAACTATTAGCATTTTTCCATCCTAATTAGAGTCACCCAATATTTATTATCAAAAATGTAATCTAGCTGAATGAATACATAGAAAATTATTGGGGATCATAAAATATATTATCCTTCCTTGATCAACCTCGGATTTCAGATGCCTAAATTTAAAATTTCAACTTGCCAATTTTATTCATTTTGTTCTTGGTAATAGTTATGTGCATTCTCTTTAAAATTTGTTGGACTCAAATCTAGTACTACAAAACTCTTTGAGTGTAGTGTGTTTGAATAATTATTAGTTTATCCTCTTCTTTCAAATGTATACTATCAAATTACTAGATCTCTATCAAATGGAAAATAGAATACATTGTATCTAGATGTATATAAACTCAAGAAAGTCTCTAAATTCTTGTCAAGTTTGTTTTTTAACTTTGACTTTAAAAATGGCAATGAACTAAAAATTATCTCATCTTTTACCAAGCCCAAAATCATTGTTTATCATAAATTATCAAGATTAAAATATTCTAAGATACCATTGCATAGTATTTCACTCAAACTTAAATTAGTCCATAGTCTAGTGATCGAGTCATCTTCGAAAGCATTATCCAAAAATTTAACTTGGTCCAACATTTTTTTAGAAAATCGAATAGACTACTCACTTAGCTTTGGAAAATCTTAAATGCCTTTAATTTATTCACCATTTAATTTTACACTCTTGCAGAAGTTTTGGGCCAAAGTTTTGATTTTATTCTAAAAATTTGATGAGTAGCATTTTTCCAATATCAAGGGTATATCACAACCATGGATCTATTAGTTCATCTCAATGAAAATGATCTACAATATTTGAAGAGAGACATTTTTTAATTTCATTCAAGGTGGACATTATAGAGGATACAACCTTAAGGAATTAATCCCTTGTAATAGGAACTTCTTTGAGTCTATTAGATCAACCAATTGTGTCAAAAGTATGTACTGGTATTTTATATCCTCATAATTTTTTACATAAATATCTATCTTCATTAAACTACAAATAGTTAGTATTATGTTCAATATTTGTCATTAAGTTCTAACTTGTGAACTTTTCCCCTTTAAGTGATTATTGTGTTAAATACATATTATCAAAGGTAGAGAATATTAATTTTCTCAACATAGAATATTATTGAATGTATATTATTATTTCTTGAGCTTTATTTATCATTAAGTTAATTTCATCCAACATGGATAAAAACCTACATAAGGTCAATAATGTCTCTATATCACTTAAATGAAACAAATAATCTGGATATTTTTCTATTGTGCGGTGATGTTTCTCCATTATTCCCATCAATGATTGATATTATGCATATACTCTATGTATTGGTCCATAAAGGGAAATCCATCTAGTATCAACATCCTTAAGTAGATTATTTCATTGAGTTAAAACCTTCAGTAAAATTTTGAAATTGTAAAAATATTTTTTTACTTATACAAAAGTATGAATGTATGTCATGAATACGATCTTCAACTTTTGAGACTAATGTAAACTTGCTCACAATTTTGAATGCTAAATTCATTATTTGTGCCATGCAAATGAATACCAATCATATATGGTGCACAATAAATTTTTAACCTCACACAAATACCATTTATTTGAACTTGCATAACTAATTCTACATCTTCCACTACATAGACAACCTTTATTATAATTGATAAATCATCCATGCCACCAACCTCTTTCAAATTATTCTTGACTAGTTCAAAAAGGCTTTGAGAAGTTGAATTTTCTTTTATTTTATAAATGGCAATAAAATGATATTGATGAACATGGTTCGCAATAGTGTAAACATGCATACACACCTAAGAAGTTTTATCAATGGTGGTAACTTCATTTAGTGAAAATGTCATGTATCTTGAAAGCCTTATCTTCTCTTGAAGATCTTCGTTTTTTAATTTAATAAGATAATTGGCCCATTTTAAACAATTAATAGCTAACTAATGAGTATTTGGAAAGTTTAGGATACCAAGAAATTATAGCATGTCCTTATATCCTAGATATTTGGTCATTGGTCAACCTTTGTTTAAATTTTGAAAAAAAACATAAAGTTGTACAGTCTTTGACAAGTAGCTAATTCCCATCATTTTTCCAAACAAAGCTACAAACATTCTTCCATTTACATGAAAATTTTATTGTTTTACTAGGTATTCATCATATTCACTCACATACCTAATATAAAGAGACTCTTCTTTTATTCTCCATTGTATCATTGATTTCTCCTCTCTGCTTATAATTTTATTTTCATACATTTTCCCCTCATGTTTCTCTATGGTATCTAGTTTTAGTTATAAATGTTTATCCCTCCCTAGTTTCCAAATACATATCTTGCATATATAATATTTTGGTGGATCATTAGCATCTTCATTCAAAATAGGTTCAATGAAAGGATATTTAGAAATCCATTCATCTTGAAAACTCCTTGAAATTTCCCATTTGCATGACTTCATTTGTTTGGAGCATTGACTAATTTCATGAACTACTTGTGAGGTTGAATTATGAATACTTTCATAACTAGTTTATCTTAAATCAGCTATGTCATGATCATTGGCATTGTTACTTGCATCCACTACTTTAAATTAATCATAACCCTATTGAACATGATATTGATCATGAGAAATAATGTTGGTTTCTGGTTGATTTTCTAAACCAACATTTCTTCTTAAAAGTTTTTATTGTTGATGTTTGTCAAAATATGACAGTAAGGTCTTTCCCTTTGATGTACCCCCTATTAAACTCCTAGCACTTGAACTAGGATCAGACATTTTGTAAATCAAAAACTTTTCAATTACAATTTCATGAATTGCCAATGCAAAACACTCCCTTCAAGGATGCAATCTCTATTACACTTCTTGAATTAACGTTTGCATTGTCATTTTGAAATTTGGCACCTAAAAAAAGCAATTATACCATAACATTTATTCAAAAAAGTTGAAAAATGAACTTCAAAAATATCCATTTGAAAATTATATTGTAGACAAAATCTAAATCTACACAATATATAAATTTATAAATTAAAACTTGAACCAAACCATAACTCACTTGTAAAACGTAGAAATAGGGGCCAACAAAAATTTATAAGGACATACTATAATTTCTTAGTGACTATTTTAATTCACTTTGGACCTTTATTTTTATGGTTATAGAATAATAATGATTCTAGGAAGCAACAAATGTTACTAAGATGTGCATAGGGGTTTTTATTTGAGACACTGTCACATATGTATTTGAGAAACTTACATTTATATTGTGGGTGATGTGTTAGACCAACATTAAACTTTGCCTCGGTTGGCCCCTTAATATGTTAGTGTCAATTCACTAAAAAATGGGCTAATATCTCAAGCTCAATCCCCATAACTTAATTCCACCTGCACCACATTCAATGCTACAAATAAAATAAACATTACACCAAATGAAATATTTATTATTAAGTTTTTTAGTTATTAAAACCAAATAAAATGTTTATTTTGCTCAATTTTATAAATGGCACTAAAAATTATTCAAAACATATTCATAGTTTTAAAATTATAAACTATATAATAAGGTCTACCAACATATCTTAACCATATCCATAATTGACCTTTTAAATATATTTTAATTTTAATTGATAAACCATGCAAACCAAAATATAATTATTACCTTAAGCTTATTATTTTCTAGGTGGTCATTATTATATATAAATACACACATACATACATATATATATTCATATAGACACACACACACACACACACACACACACACACACATATACTTGGCAATTCCAGACTAACCAATACATGTCTTGTATAATTTCCTAGCGAATCAGAACCATACATGAATAGTAACTATGGAAAATATGTGTCCAAAAGTATGACTAAGTATAATTTATAAGGCAATTCAAAACACGTGTATAATAAATTATATAAAATTGAGGCTATTTGACCTATGTATATTTTCACATAATTAGCCATTTTTAAAATTGAAAAAACATACTTATAGCTTTTGGCTATAAATAGCCTCTAAAATTTTCCCTAATAGTGTCCTAGCTTTTAAATTGGAAAATATATCTCTTAGGTTGTTTCTTCAATACTTTAGACTTATAGATGTGTTGTTACTATGACCAGTATAAAAATAGGGAAGTTGTGTTCAATTAAGTGCTCTTTGAATGATCTTTAGTAAGAATACTAGTATTATTCCTATGTTGCTAGGTAAGGAATGAATGAGGGTTGATATTTTATTTATATTAATATATTTTGAGAATTAACTCACATTAAACCACTTAGGCTGATAATTAGGATACGTTTCATTTACAAAATTTATGAATTGAAGGCACTAGACACTTGTGTCAGGTTAGGACACTAACATCAATGCTAGTATCTATTTCGGATGTTAGTTTATAGGGAGAAGGAAAGTAGGTACATTATTAGAACTTGCATGATTAGAAGATAAGTACATTTTAAGAATTATGGGCAATATAGAAGGCCTAAGTCATCAACATAAGATTGTTTAGACTAAGAGATATACCAAAGGGCACAAGATAGAGTAGATGCAAGACTTACATAAGGTAGAGGAGGTCCATCACTGAGAGGAATAGCCAAGGTTTGAGTTTTTCATGGTGTACAATATTGAGGTAGAATATATAATCCATAAATTCATCTATAACATACATTTTCCTTCTTATTCCTACATAAAAAAATTCATCTTCTCCAAACCAATTATTAGTTGGGGCTACTTATTTAACTACTTTTGGTTTTCTATTATTAAGTATTAAAGTTGGCATAGGGTATGAATCCTCTTAGAGTGAATGAATCATATTTGGAATGTATATAATTCCCACTCCTAAACCTTTATGGTATTTATGTTTCAACATTACTTATTATAAAGGCAACATTTTTTCCACATAATCATTGCCTTTATAACTACTCTTTAAAAATATTGCTAAGTTATTATAACTACCTTTTTACACCCTCTTTGTTATTTATTCACTTTATTCCTTTAGTTTTATCTGGGTCAATTTATATGTTATTTGTGGCTCTTACATTCTCTTTAGTCACTTCCAGTGATCTCTAACCTTAAAATTTAGTTTCTTCTTTTGAAGGTCTAGTTTCACCCATTTTCATTATAGTTTCCCCTATACTACTAATTTCAGCTATAGGTGGTCCTTCATATTTTACAAAAAATTGCTTGTTCCATATTTTCTATTGTTTCAATTCCCTTGGAATCACCAAAATTATTTTATCATATTGCTTCTCTATGTTATCCATTATCTAGGTTTAGGTTTAGGTTCCTTGATTTAATTTTTCTTCATTCAAACCCCTCTAGTGTGCATCCCCATAGTACCTTAAGTGACAACTCCATGTTGTCTAGAATTGACACCATGGCCTTTTCCAAAACTAATATTTTCAACAACACAAATATTTTCTTCAAAAAATTGCATTTAATTCCTCTAAAAAAAATCATATGTTATTTCAAATGTAATATACCCTTCAAAAATAAATTCCACAACATACCTATCAATTTTAGTCTTCATCCAATGGTTAATTATATGGGTCTATTCAGTGTCTATGTTATGCAACTTTCCAAAATTTCTTCACTCCACACAAAGTTTTATATTTCATGTACTCTAAAGCAATAGTATTCAAGTCTATAAATCCATGTTGTTAGAAACTTAAGAAAATTGCACTAGAATATCTCATATATTTATCCATGAATATGATTAAAATTTATCTCCTCTATAGGCACTCCTATTCTTGTAGTTTCTTTCTTTCCAAATTTATGTATTCTAATGTCTATCTAATTATCAAGGTCACTCCAACCAAGTAAACATTTCAACATATTTATGTCTCAATAACAATACCATTGTTAGCAATAGTACTTGAAATTACTCATCAAGACATGTTATGTGTTGTAGTCTATGAATGTTACAATGAGATTCTGAATTGTTACATAAAATTATAGGAAAAATTAAGGCTAAATGTAGTGCAATTTTATACACAAAAATTTCTTAATACTTATTGTTAATGTATATTCACATATTATCCTTCTTAACATTTAACTAATTCAAATTTAGACAGTATGCATGAATACATTCATTCTCAAGGAAGATACACTCAATTAAAGATGGATATATAAGTTCAAGATAAATTAAATATTAAAATATTTCTATATAATTTTATCTATATCATTCTTAGATATACTTTACAAAATCATGGTATGTATAGTCTACGAAGAGACTATTGTTCTTCATCTTCTTGACCTTTCATTTTCTATGTTGAAATATTTGAGGCACCCATTCAAATTCCATGTGTTTCACAACCTACGTGAAACCATATTTTATACAAAATATGCTATGGTGTATACTTGTCACATACTTATCATAAAAAATGTGTGTTCACTATACTTGACACCTTCTAATAGCACCCATGTCCTATGTAGGTTTTATTGATGTGCATTTTATACACACCTCAAAGAATTTTAAACAAGGTAACATCTAATGTTTTAGGATCTCTATGGAACTAGGTAACACTTTGGGGCATGAGTTAAAGGTATGTGGTTAGAACAATTGAGTAGTGGAATAGAAGGTTAATCCTATGGGTTGTTCAATAAGTTTTGTGGGTGGATGTGTGGATTCTAATAAAAGGATAAATCACTAGGTGAGTTGGATGGGTGGAATACTAATCTATGGTGGGCAGATCTCAAAAAAATTCAAAAGAGGGAAGGGTAAGGCATAAATAAGGATTCTATGTCTTTGAATAGGATATTCTTAGTTTTTCTATTTGGTGGACAAGTATTTCAAGGACCAATTTTTGTTGTTTACAACTATTGCTAACTCATGAACAAACATGACTGGGAGTCTAGGTATTCAAATACAAGATGCTTCTTGGTCTTAATTGAAGGTTAATCCTTTCAAGTTTTATATTTCATACCTTTATACAAGAGATTACATCTCAGATCAAGAAGTTATTAAGGGAAGCTATTGATCACTCCTAGAATACTATATCAAAAAAGACACTTTTACACTTTAGATTATTGATTCAACCTATACTAATTGTCTAAAATAATGAAATGTATCAATCTTCAATAGCTATAGCACATCTAGGACTAAAATTCATAAACATAATATTCAAATTCATCTATAACATTGGCACACATCAAAATTATTGAATCAACTTACAAACTAAAGAAACGTCAATTTCATGAACATAGAAAGGGAAGAAGACAAACAAACATAGTTTTATGACAATCAAAATCCTTGATTTCTTCTTGTATTTCATTCAAAAACTTTTACCCTTTGAAAGAGGTTTACAAATTGTATATATAGAATTGGGGAAGGTGTCACCTTATCCTCTAAGATTAGAACGTTTCATTTACATCAAAAGATAATAAGATAAGTATGAGTTACATATAGATGCTTTACAAATAGCCTATTCATGCAATGTATGCATGATGCTAAAAAATTAGTTAATTATAATATATATAAAACTAAGACTTTAACTATTTGGATATGTCAATTACATGCAAAATGTACAAAATTAGCCATTTATCTAAATTGTCTCTTGCTTGACTTATCTTAGAACTATTGTGGGAATTGTAGTAGTAGTAGTTGATGCCATAGTAATTGGAACTGAATTTGAAGATGCACCAATTATTTGAACTTTAGTGACCATGGTAATAGTAGCCTAAGGTATAATAAATATGGAAGTTATTATTGTTAGTGTTGTTGGTAGAGTTAGCATAGTAGAGATAGCATGTGGCATTTGTTGAGAATCTTTATTCTTTGCATCTAAGTCCTAGTAGTGTTTGTAGGTATTAACATGCTATGCTCTAATTAGACTCATATTTAGGAGAGATGGCCTAGTTACCCTACTATTCTTGCCCATTATCTTATTTTTATCCACCTTGGTTACTTTGAATCCAACCCTGAATACCTTCACCTCTATGGCCTTCTTCCTCACTGCACTTAATTAGCCTCTATGTATTTTATGCTCAAACATCATAGACTTTGCTTGAAGTTATCAGATGCTTGTTTAATCATTTTTTCAAATGAAAATTTGGTCACCATCCTATCTTGGTTGTCTCAAATGGTAGTTAACTCCAATCCTAACAAAATATTCTTGGTTTTTTTCTTGTTTAGCCAACTTATTAACTAATGCCTATGAGGATAATACCCAATCTTGGGCCTCTTGTGCTTTTATTAATGTTAAGTTCATAGTATTAGATGCCTCTAATGGGGTCATAAAATCTATATATTTTAATACCTTATTATGTGCATAAAGTATAAGAAATTTCATCTTGTTATCATCTTCCTTGTGGATTCTAAACAATTGGGTTATCTTATTAACATGTGGAGCCAAGCTGACTCTCAAAGAATGAATGGAATAAATAATTTCATACAACATTAGGACATTATCTTGCACATCCTACTCAATGCCATGAAGAACCTAAATCACTTTTTTTTACTCTATGTGTGTCTCCAACTCTTCCTTGATCACTTGCCTAGCCATTTTGGTTATTTGAAGTATGGCAAGGATGGCTTTTATGTGGGTCTCCATAAATGAATTTAAGTCCTCAATATAAGGGGACTGACCCTTTTACGTATTATACCTTTTTCTTAGAGAGTATACTTCTTCCCTCTCCTCTATGATTAATGTTCTACATGTGTTATCTTCTATTTTCCTCTTCTTCACCCTTTGTATTGATGCAGTGGCTTTGTCATATAGAGACCTCACTATTGATAATTATGTTATCTTTAGATTGGGCCTCTTAGAGGTTGAAGCTCCTAATTCCTTACCCTAATCTAAAAGAGTGAGCTTAGAGAGATATAAGGTTTGTACTTCCACTTGAGCATGTTCTTCTGGTTCTTACTCAATTTGGGTGGAAGGATTGGGCATTGTAGGCCAAATAATCTTTGACTAGTTTATGTTTACATATTATGACATTGGATGAACCACAAAGACTAGTTGAGGTGCCCTTTTAGTTTTTACCACTATGGTTACAGTGGTGGGAGTATATTAAAGTAAGGATGAACCCAATTAGGTAGAAGGGGATGTAGCTAGAGTGATAGACTAATCAATGGAAGGAATGAGTAGAATTAGTGTTGATGGTGTGGATGTTAATGGAAGGGAAACATAAGGGATGGAAACCCTAAGGAGAGAAGCTACATCAGTGGAAGGTGGAAAAATATTAGTGGTGGTAGGTAGATTCATGGATGGGTGTAGAAATAGTAAACCTATAGAGACTATCCATTGAAGATTAATGTAGAGACCATGGGGCCATGGGTGATAGAATTTATACATAAATACATCAAAGGGTAATAAATAAAAGGATTTGTATGCAAGAGACCCTTACCAGATGATTCACCTATGATAGGTGATTTATCCTTGAGTGTTTATAAGATTAAAACCCTTACCTATTATAGATCATCTTCATCTACCTCCTAGTTTGGAGGAGTCTATGGTTTGTCCCTAGGCTTCCTTTGATATGTCTTTGTTGTTCTCCCTACCTATGGGCCTGTGGAGTGTGATAGAAGAGAAGAGGGAATAGTGATTACAATTGGGGCTAAATTAGTAGATATTTCCTCTTCATCAGAGGAATCCAAGCATATAATCCCATCCTCTACTTATGTGTTACATCCTACTATAGTTAGCTCCTCAACTAACTCTCACTTGACCTTGGTCAGTTTAACTATTAAAGGTTCAATTGGAAGCACTTATGATTTTTCTTAGTTGAGGTAGGTAGTTAATATTACTCATCTTGTTCTTCTTCTTCTTTAATTAGTGGTTCCTCAACTACCAACTTCTATTGGTCTTGAGGCTATCTTTGATCTTGTTTAGGATTAGGCCCCTTTCCTTCTAGCTATTATGATTACCTCCCACTCTAAAAATCTGAGGATCGCCATCCTTTAGGAGGTGGGATTCTAAACATTACTTCACTTTGTGTTAAAGATGGTTTTTATTGAATCACTCTCATCAAGTCTTCACTTATCCTTGTAGTTTTGGCCTTTTCCTTAACCTCTTCATCATCCTTTGAATTCAAGAAGAGAAAGTCATGATTGATTAGCTCATGTTTGTAGTCAAGGCTAAGGGTGTGAATTTTATTTTGGACCTTTCTATGAGGGTCCTAGTCTCTATGAGGAAGGGTGGGCAAGGAATAAACCTTACTGGTATTACCATCCTCCCTAAATTATCTAAAAATTATATGGTGCATCCTCTGAATGGTGATGTGAGATCCATGAAAGGTGACCTTGTTATTTGTTAGTTCTTCATCAATAATCATCAAAATTTTGTAGGCAATTTCCTACTCATCTACCTTATCTTAAATGAACTTTGGGAGCTAGAGAGAATCTACCTTGTGTCCTACCACTGTTATTACTATGTAATCTAGATATAGCCAATAGTCTACTATATTATTAGCTAGTATATTGATTATGCTTGTGGAAATTATTAATAATAACTTGTTGAGGATAGCCATCCATAAATGAAGGTATAGGTCCTCAAAAAATTTGGCTATGTTTCTTGCATATGATTATATGTGGATGAATCTGTAATAGTCATAAATATTATTTTTTATGACCTCAATGTTAGGCTCCCATAGGACTTCATTATGTTTATATACAGTGCCCATGACTATGTCTAATAAGTAGTACATCATGTAAAATTTGCCTCCCAATGGTTGCTTATCCATATGCAATATTTACTCTTGGAGGCATGCACTGATGATTTCTCCCAAGGCATATATGCACTTTGAGGTAATCAAAAGTTCCAAAAGAGGAACCCATTCTAGGTGCATGAAGTATACACTAGCATGGTAAATATTTTGTTTAAAAGTTCCATCCTTACATAAATTCCCATTCTAAAATTGGTAATGGGGGTAGGGCTCTTATCATGATCTTTCAAAGTGAAGCTCTTCCTAGGTAGCAACCATTTTAATAGAGATCACTCTAAATGGTTAGACTTTTTCCATGTGACTAAAATATGCAAATCACAAGTAACATATGTAATAGGCAAGCTTAAATACCTGTTGAATACTTCTATAGATATACATGTGATAATAGTGTCATTATCTACATAATTCAAATATCCTCCATCCATGGTTCTTATTTTGAATAATAAACCTTGTAGCAAATCGATGTATGGCATAACTTTTGGTTTTATAGTGGCATAGTGTAGGCTTGGATCTTGAATGGGAGTAGGTCTTTTATCAATTACTTATCTTCATTTGTTATGTCTTCCTTAAGTGTAAAAAAATCCATGCTCTCTACTACTTCTAATAATGTTTAATAATTCTAATAACACCCCTCAAATACATTAGCCTCAAACATAGTTTCCAAGTATGGGGTGTGTTGAATACAAAAAATGGTGACTCACATGACTAAACATTCTAGATTTTTCAAGAACCCAAAATCCATGTTTTTGCAATCCTAATATCAACCATAAATTCATTGCTAAATAAATTACTAAACCAAAAATAGAAAGTGACTCTTAATAATCCTATGCAGCATATTATCTCTACTTACACCTTGAATATGTGTGTGAAAAGTGTTGTTCTTTACCTCTTTTTTTAAGTTTTTAGGCAAAGACATAAGAGTGAGCCATAGGTTTCACTTTTATTGGGATTTAGGTATATATATAGGGAGATTAGGATTGCTCTATTACTAGCCAGGAATTCATTGCCCTAATAAAGATACCTTTGATCACCTATTCCTTCTTCTTTCATATTTTATATGATGTGTGATGCATTGATATTATTTCATCATGTTAGCTTTAAATCCATTTTGATATTATTTTGGATTTTTTGGATCATGCCCTTCTATTTTAATTCTTTTATTTTATTTTTTGGAAAGAGGGAAAAGGTGACCAAAATGAGCTAGTTTTAGTTAGAACTTGGGTTCAATCAAAATGTCCTTGTCAACTCTTGCCTATGTCTATGATTATTACCTTGAATAAGTGTTAATTTTTTATGTGCATTTGACCCAAGGGAATAAGTAAAGTTTATAAATTTTCATGGAATTATGGGAGAAAAATTCACATACCTAAAGGAATCATTAGCTTCAATACATATTCATGGCTAACTCTCTCATTGCTCAATCAAATTATAAGTCCTAAACTCTAGTATGTATTACCCCCTAATTCAGGTTAAATTCAAAACACCTCATATCTATTTAATTATACCTGGATTGACTAGAATTTAATAGTCATGAAATCAAAGGGAAACTATTCTAGAAAGCAAGAAACATTTGAAAGCAAAAATCTACTCTAGAAAATACAAACTAATGTAATAAAAGTAAATAATTAAAAGCAATAAATTAACTAAAATCTAATCTACTCCTACCTCTACTAGAATGTCTTATTGTTATTCAGAGACCTCTCTAGATGGAGAAACCATGAAATAATGTTTCAAAAACTATTCATTCATTAGATATGTCATATTGTTGCCTTGAAGATCCTTAAAATAGAAAACATCATTACCCAAAATTTTAGATATTTGATATGGTCTTATCCACATTGGGGTAAACTTATCATGCATTCTTTTATTATAATTGGCCTTATCCCATAGTATTACCAAGTTAGAGATTTTGAAAGCTTGGAATTTTGCTCTTTCATCAAACTATCTCTTGACCACATCTTGATGCTTGTTGATTATCTACAATTCCTTATATATGGAGTCTTCCATTTCTATGATGTCTAACAATCTTGACTCTATTTTATCATTGGGCTTCATGTATTCTTGCATAAATTGATATGTTGGTAATTTTAGCATAATTGGGAACATAGGCTATTTCCCATATACTGGTAAGTATGGAGAAGCTTTGAGGGCCTATTTATATCTCATCCTATCTACCCAGAGTCAATACTTTAGTAGGAGGTGTCACTCCCTTGGTTTATCTATATTTTACTTCTTGATTTCATATACAATATTTTTATTAGTTGACTTAACCAATCTGTTCCCTTAAGGGTAATGATTTGAGGATGATCTAATTATAATTTGATTATCATGGGCCCATTCAGTGAATTTGGTAGATTGAAATGCTGGCCCATTGTCATAAACCAAAGGGATGGGAGTGTTAAACCTAGTTGTGATATGTTTTTTAAGAAAACTTATCACATCTTGGGCTTTAGATTTCTTAGTGGCTATTGTGTTTATCCATCTAGTGTAGTAATCTCTAGCAGTGAGCACAAACTTATGTCCAACTAAAAAATTCAAATACATTACACCAATGAAGTCTAAACCCAATTAGACAAATGGCCTACCTTCTATTATAGGCTACAACATCATGGCTACATCTACCTCACTCTTGGCTAACACTTGGAATTCATGGTATGTTCTTATGTAGAAATGAGCATCCTTAAAAACCACTGGCTAGTAGTAGCCCATTTTGAGTATTTTATACAATGTGGTATTGCCAAATGAATGATCATTGCCTATCTTTTGATGCAAATTATTCAATATTTATTAAGCTTATTTATATGAAACACATCTTAGATAAATTCCTTTATAATTTTTTATATAGAGGAATCCCTTTCTAATCATATAATGAAAATCCTTGAGCCATAAAGATCTCTTTTACTCTCTTTTAATTTTCTAGAGGTATGTTCCCATAAGAAAAAATTGAATAATACCTGAATACCAATATTCTTGGGAGACTTGTGTCTGGCAGACCTCTTTAATAGTGATGCATGGGTCTGGTTCAATCATTAATTAAACTATGATTATCCTTTGATGATCCTAAATGGTTTGATTTTAATATCAGACTCATGTAATGTAGCCATCCATTTACGTCTACACTCCCCCAACTCATTCTATCCAAGTGTGAGCTTGACTATAGGATTTTGTACTATAGAGATGGTTTTATTATGAAGGATATAGTTCTTGAACTTTTAACTATCTCCATGAGAAAAAATAATTGCTTGTTCATTAAGGAATACTTGGGCTCTACATCTTTCAAGTTAATACTCATATATACAATTAGATGTTCGATGTCTTCCCTTTTTATGAGTATTGTAACAATAGTATGTTCTGAGGTGAATGAATATAAGTAAAATTCCTTGTTGAAATTAGTGCTTACTAGAATTATGGCTTGTGAAATAGCCATATTTATGTCTTAGGAATTTTAGCTTTAGGATTCCATTCTACTTTGGCATTTTGTTTGAGAATTATATCTAGGGGTCTAAAAATCTTTGTGAACCCTGATATGAATTTCCTTATGAAATTTATCTTTATAAATAATGATTTGATATTCTATTTGATGTTTAAAAACATTATCTTTGATATCCCTTGAATCATGTCTAGGTCAATGGTGATTTCATCCTTGGTAATGATGTGTCCTATCAGCTTGCCTTTATTAATGCCAAATATAATTTTCTTGGAGTTAAGTGCTACCTCAAATTTCCTACACCTCTCAAAGATAGACTGGAGATGGTCTATATGATCGACCCTATTTTTATTAAAAATAGTGAGATTATCCATATATATAATGATTCAATTCCCCATCAGTCCTTAGAATACATGATCCATTTCTCTTTCAAAATTCACTCCATCATTTTTCAACCCAAATGGAACTCACTTGTATACATATGTTCCCCACTTCATGGTAAATGCACTTTTCATCCTATCTTCCTTTCAACCAACACTTGATTCTAACTTAAAAATCCATCTAAAAATGACATCATATTAGAGCCACTTACCATTTGTATTACCTCATATAAGGAGGATAAGGGGTAATTGTTCTTCTCTAATGTTTTATTCAAATTTTTTAAGTCAACACATAGTCTAATCTTGCCACTCTTTTTCCTGATTGGAACTAGATTAGCCACCCAAGTCAAATGTCTAATAGGGAAAATAATCCTATCATTCATTAGCTTTTCCACTTATTTCTAAATTAGTGTTTCTAAGATAGGATTAACTGGCCTCTATCTTTGCCTAAATGGTTTATGATCAAGATTGATTATAAATGTATGGGTCATGATTCTAGGATTGAAAACACTTAAGTCTTCATAAGTTCATGTAATTACATATTTATAATTGATAATCAGTTCTTTGAATATTTGTATTTCTTTAGGTGTACAACTTAAATTAATATTGATTAAGTGTGCATTCTTTTCATCACCAACATTCTTTTAATTGAATTCAAATTCATTTACCTCTATGATTGAGCCTAAAGATTTGTATCAAAGGTCCTTTTTTATGGAAACCATTCCCAAAGGGAGGAAATTCTATTTTAGTTAGATAACACATTTTTCATCCAATTATTCATGTTTATTGTGTTTTCTTTCTTTATCACCTATTATCTAAAATTTAAATTATCTTGAATTTGTCAAAAATTAGAGAATTTGTTAGTCATTGTCAAACCCTTGAAAATTTTCAACATTGTTTGGTACTAAGAGACATGATACCAATTCAATGGATAATTTATAGATTTTTGACTCCTATAAGGATGTCAAATTTTCTATAGAAGTGACTAGTGAATCGGTGGATCCATTATGTTCCCTTAGGATAGACACTATGTTGAAAGCTTCAAATGATTCTATTAAATTCTAGGCCATATGCTTGTACTTATTCAAATATGAAAACTTATATTGATTTTTATTTATTACTTGGTTTATCATGATCTCAAATTATTTGTATACCATAAATTCCTTTATATTATTCTTGAGGGTGAATTGTAATCCCAATATCAAGGATTCATATTTTTCTTTGTCATTAGTGCATGGGAATTAGATCTTGTATGCTACCAATAATTTCTCTCCTAATGGATTGATCACTTCAATACTAACACTTGATCTAAGCTTAGATCTAACTCCATCAAAATGGAGGGTCCATAATTGGGAAGGGCCTAAAATTTAATCTAGTGCTTCATATTTCATGAAAAATGTATAAATTTTGAGACTAGGAGATTTATAACTTACCTCCTCATAGGTAATATTGTATTCCATAATAGGGTGTTTCATTATTAGTTCTTGATCAATTTTGATCTAATTGGCTATGTCTCTCCATGGTAGTCAAATATGTGAAAAGTTTTTTGAAATATATCCATTTAGCATTTTTTACCAATCTCTACTCAATAAAAATCCATAACCTTGTAGAATTCCTACTATCAAGATGTCGATATTCATATGCACTCTTGGTTATGTCTCAACATAAATTCTCACATTGTTCTACTCTCCCAACATGGGCACCACTATTTTATCAAGTTGTGACATAGTCCTCTTGGATGGCTTTGGTGTTAAACCAAAATTCTAGCAAATAAAATTTAGCATTACTATTGCTAAAGCTCCTGAATCTACCAAGAAATTATGTATTTTCTTTCTAGATTCTTGAATAGTTATTAAAAAGGGGGGAAATTTTAGCTTGATTTTATACATGACATTCATGTTAGCTATTTTTGAATTTTTATCTACAATATTACCTATGATGGAATTCCATAAGAGCTCTTTATGTTCTATGATTTGCACCAATTCATGAGAAGTAATGTTAGCCTTGATTTTCTTCATATCCTTGACAATATTGTATCCTCCTTTATTTTTTTCCTCTCTATGTTGAACCTTTAGGGGGAGGATGATTATTGTTATCCTTAGGATTTGGAGGGATAGACATATTATTATGAGTATTAGAAGTGGTGAAAGACAACCTATTCCTTAGCTTATAATCATTATTGTTGAACTACTATAATGCCTACACTTCATTAGAATTATCTTATGGGACATTATCATAGTCACTAGGGAAGGGAAAATCAAAAGTCTCAAAGACTAGATCTAAATTGGAAGGATCATATTCATGTGGAAAATCTAGAGGATTCATCATTTTTTATTGTCTAATCATCTCCATTTGGAAAAATTTTAAGGTTACACATAATTATATACAATCCAGCTCTTCATGCTGAGAGGTGTTATGGACCCTATAAAAATTTAGCAAAGTTGTTTCCATGATATTGATCTCTGATAGATTATTATATTGTTGTTTTTTGAGATTATTAGTAGGCCTATTGAAAGGCCTATTATATCTTAGAAAGGCATAATTTTGATTGTAACTTTGAGTATTTGTATTACCCATCCTCTTCTGCATATTCAAAAAATCATTGCTCAACTTTTGAACCATTCTTTGTATATAATCTAATTTAGATTTGTTAGAGTTCAAACCCTATATGATTGCTACATTGGTATGAGATTGATGTTGATTCTATTTTTTATTATCTCTTTGTGCATGATTATTCAAGAAATCATAGTTATGATTCATTGTCTGTTGCATCATGGGTGTATAACTGGTTCTAATTAAATGTGAGAGCATTCTAGTTTACATGAGGAATTGTATTTAAGGATGGAAGTCCAATATTTAATGCTTGACCTCCTACATTATGTGAGCTAATCTATGAATTGAGTTTTTTGTTGATGTTAATAACTTCTTGGAATGTCATAGATAGCATAGTGGTAGTATTAGCCCTTCACAAGAACATGATAGTCATAGAATCCAAGGCATTCTTGTATAGTTTAAGTTTGAGATTTTAATCTAGATTATAATGGAATTAAATAATAGTTATGATTCATTGTCTATTTCATCATGGGAGGTAGAGTGTACAACTAGTTCTAATTGAATGCAATAGCATTCTAGTTTACATGAGGAACTGTATTTGAGGATAGAAATCCATTTTTGAATGTTTGACCTCACAAATTATGTGTGCTAAGCTATGGATTGAGTTGTTTGTTGATGTTAATATATTCTTTGAATTTTAAAGCTAGCTTAGTGGTAGTAGTAGCCCTTCACAAGAACATGATAGTAATATAATCCAAGGCATTCTTGTATAGTTTGAGTGTGAGATTTTCATCTAGCTTATACACAAAATTAAATCAAGTGTGCATCTTTTGGAATCTTGTGTTGAAGGATTAAATGGACTTGATAGGTTCCCTTTTCAAGTTATTAAAGATATGATATACTAGACTTAGATTAATTACCTATCCAAATTGTGTAAGGAAAGTACCTTGACATTCATCTCATGAGGTGATGGAATTTTCCAACAAATTAAGATAAAAATCATAATAATAATCTTGCAAAGTAAATGGGAAAATATTTCATGCAACATCCTTATGGATAAAATTCATTAATCTCAAGGTGGCCTTGAAATATTTGATATGCTCTTCAGTCATCCTCCCACTTGAAGGGGAGAAAGTAGGTAGATACTTCTATGGATTCCTTGGTAGGTCATGTTGTTCAATAGGGATAAAAATAAAAGATCCAATTAACCAAGGTTGGGATAAGGGAATATTGATAAGTGAGACATTCCTTATAAGGGAAGGTGTTCAGGCTCTATGTAGCTTAGGGACAATAGGTATGGATCTAAGCCTTCTAGAGTATGATAATGGTGAAACCAAAAGATTGGATTGGGCCCTATACCTTGTTAACCTCTCAGGTGTCTCTATAATGATGGGTTACCTACTTATTATGGAATAAAACAAGTGTTCCCTCCTTCTAGCACCATCTTTTTTCTCTTCTATTGATGTGGATTTTATGCACATCTCAACGAGTTTTAAATGAGGTAACCTATAACATTTTGGGATTTCTATAGAGATAGGTTCTACTCTGGGGCATGAGTTATAGGTATATGGTTATAACAATTAAGTGCTGTAATAGAAGGTTAAGCTAGTGTTTTGTTCATCTAGTTTTTTGGGTAGATACATGGATTTTAATAAAAGGATAAATCACTAGGTCAATTGGATGGGTGAAAGAATAATATATGGTGGGTACATCTTATAGAAACTTAAAAAGAAGGAAAGGTAAGGTATAAATAAGGATTTTATGTATTTGAATAGGAGCTTCTTAGTCTATCTATTTGGTGGACAAGTATCTCAAGGTTCAATGTTTGTTGTTTGTAGCTGTTGCTCACTCATGAACAAACATGGTTGGGAGTCTAGGTATTCATATACATGATGTTTCTTGGTCTTAATTAAACTTTACTCCTTTTAAGGATGATATTGCATACCTTTATACAAGATATTACAACTTAGATCAAGAATTTATCAAGGGAAACTATTGCTCACTCTTAAAATACTATATCAAAAAATAAACTTTTACAAACTTTAGATTATTTATTCAACCTATACTAGCTATCTAAATCAATGAAATGTATCAATACTCAATAGCTATATCACATATAGGATTAAAAATCATAAACATAATATTTAGATTCATTTAAATTATTGAATCAACTTACAAACTAAAGAAACTTCAAATTCATGAACATATAAATGGAATAAGATAGAACAAACATAGTTGCATAATAATCAAGATCCTTGATTTCTTCTTGTATTTCATTCAAAAACTTTGACCCTTTGAAATAGGGTAACAAATTTTATATATAAACTTGGGGAAGGTGTCACTTCATCCTCCAAGATTAGAATGTTTCATTTACATCAAAAGATTGTAAGATAATTCTGAGTTACATATAGATGCACTACAAATATCCTAACCATGAAATGTATGCATGATGCTCAAAAATTAGTTAATTACAATATATATATATATATATATATATATATACAAAATGTATAAAATTAGCCATTTATCTAAATTGGCTCTTGCTTGACTTATCTTAGAAATTTTATGGGAATTATAGTATTATTAGTTGACATCATAGTAATTAGAACTACACTTGAATATGCACTAGCTATTTCAACTATAGTAACCATGGGAACAATATTCTGAGGTGGTATCAACATGCCAGTTGTCTTTGTTGGCACTATTGGTGTTGGCATATTAGAGCTAGTAGGAGGAATTTGTTGAGTATCTTTCTTATTCACATCTAAGTCTATTAATGTTTTTATGCCTCAACATGATGTGTTCTGATAAGACTCATATCTAGGAGAGATGTCCTAGTTACCATGCTAGTCCTGCCCATTAGATTATTGTGCTCCACCTTGGTTTCTTTGAAGCCAACCCTAAATACCTCTATCTTTGTGTTATTCTTCCTCATTATGATTAATTTGGCCTCTATGTCCTCTAGGCTTAGACCTTGTAAAATTTACTTGAAATTGTTAGAGGCTTATTTGATCATTTAATCAAATGCATCTCTGGTCATCATCCTACCTCAATTGTCTTGAATGGTATTTAACTCCAATCCTAAAAAAATATGTTTGACTTCTTTCTCTTACTCAACCAACTTATTGACTAATGCCTCTGAGAATAATGCCTAGGCTTACGACTCTTGTGCCCTTATTAATGATAAGTTCAGAGCATTAGATTCCTCTAATGGGGTCATCTAATCTAGATGGATTATTTCCTTATTAGGTGCATAAAGTATCAGGAAGTTCAGCCTTCTATCATCTTCCTTATGGCTTCTAAACAATTTGGTCATCTTATTGACATGTGCAACCAAGATAACTCTCAAAGATGAATGGAATCAAAAATTTCATAAAACCTAAGGGTAGCATCCTAATCAATGCCATGAGGAACCCAAATCATTTTTTATTACTTTTTGAGTGTCTCCAAATCTTCATCGATCTCTTGCCTAGCCATTTTGGTTCCTTTGTGTATGAAAAAGATGGCTTATATGTGGGTCTCCATATATGACTTTAAGTCATGAATATAAGGGGGCTGACCCTTTTTCCTATTCTACCTTTTGATTAAAGAGTAAACTTCCTCCCTCCCTTCCATGATTAATGTTATACCTATGTTATCTTTTATTTTCCTTTTCCTTTCCCTCTATACTTATGCATTCACTTTGTCAAATAGAGATCTCATTGTTATAATTTTATTTATCTTCAAATTGGGCCTCTTAGAGGCCAAGGATCCTATTTCTTTATCCCAATCTATAAGAGTGATATTATAGGGATCAGAGGGTTGTGCTTCCACTTGAGCATGTTCTTTAGGTTCTTGCTTAGTTTGGGTGGAATAATTAGGCATTGTGTGCCAAATAATCTTAAACCAATCTATGTTTCCTTACTATGGCATTAGATGAACCATATAGACTAGATGCCTCCTAGGTACCATTTAAGTTGTTACCACTATGTTTATAGTGGTGGGAGTAGTAGGCAATGATGAACCCAAATGGGTAGAAGGGGATGTAACTAGAGTGATGGATTGAGCAATGGAAAGAATGGGTAGAACCAATGTTGATGGAGTGTATGTTAATGGAATGGATAAAAACCATAAGGATATAAGCTACACTAATAGAAGGTGGAATAGGAGCAATGGTGGTAGGTGAAATCATGGATAGGTGTAAAAATAGTAAACTTATAGAAACTATCAGCTAAGGAATGAATGTGGAGACCATAGAACCAAGAGTGATAGAAACTATAGGTAAAGACATCAAAGGGGGAAAACTCAAAGGAGATATAAGCAAGGGACCCTTACTAGATGAGTCACTTATGATAGGTGATTTGGACTTGAGTACCTATAAACTTAGAACCTTTGCCTATTGTAGTTCCTCTTCATCTACCTCCTGGGTTGGAGGAGTCTTTAGTCTATCCCTTGGCTTCCTTTGATGTCTTTATTGTTTTCCTTGCCTATGGGTTTTTGGACTATAAAGGAAGAGAAGAGGGAATAGTGTTTAGAATTGGGGCTAAGGTGTCCATTGTCTCCTCTTCATCAAAGGAATACAAGCATATAATTCTAGCCTATACCTATGTGTTTCCTCCTACTATAGTTATGTCCTTATCTAACTCTTATTTGACCTTGATCAGTTAAACTATTGAAGGTTTAACTAGAAGCACTTGTGATTGTTCTTATGTTGAGGTAGGTAGTTATTCTTCCTTAGCTTATTCTTCTTCTTCTTTAATGATTGGTGCCTCAGCTACCAATTTTTATTAGTCATGAGGTTGGCTTTGAGTTTGTTGTGTCCCAAACCCCTCTCTTTTTGGCTATTATGATTGCCTCCCACTCTAAAAATATGAGGATCTCCATCCTCTAGGAGGTGGAATTTTGAACATTGATTCACTGAGTGTTAGATATCATCCTAATTGAACCACTCTCAACAATTCCTCACTTATCCCTATACTTGTATCCCTTTCTTTGACCTTGTTGTCATCCTTGGCATTCAATAAGGGAAAGTCATGATTGATTATCTCATGCTTGTATTCAAGGCTAAGGGTGTGAATTTTATTTTAGACCTTACCATGAGGGTCCTAGTCTCTATGAGCAAGAGTGGGAAAGGCATAATCCTTCCTAGCATTATCATCCTCCATGAATTATCTAAAAATTATGTACTACATCCTCCCAATGGTGATGTGAAATCCATGGAAGGTGGCCTTCTATTTTTGCTAGTTCTTCATCAATACTATTCCAAATTTGGTAGGTGATCTCCTACTCAGCTACCTTATCTAGAATGAACTTTAGGAGCTAAAGAGGATTTTCCTTGTGTCCTTATACCATGATTACTATGTAATCTAGATATAGCAATTAGTCTCCTACATTATTGGCTAGTGTCTTAGCTATGCTTATGGAAATTATCAGTAATTGATCATTATGGATATCTATCCATACATTAGGGTATAGGTAATAAATAATTTTGGATATGTTTTTCACATATGAATATATGTGGACAAAGTTGTAATAATCACAAATCTTATTTTTTATGATCTCAATGTTAAGATCCCATAGGACTCCATTATGTCTATATACATGCCCATGACTATATCCAATAAGTAGGACATCATGTATAAGTTACCTCCTAATGGTCACTTATCCTTATGTAGGATTTGCTCTTGGAAGTGTGCACTAATGATTTATCCTAAGGCATATGTTCACTCTAAGGTAGTCAAAAGTTCTAGAAGAGGAACTTATTTTAGGTGCATGAAGTAGATACTAACATGGCCTAAGACTCTATTCAGTAGTGCCATCCCTACGTGAATGCCCCTTCTAAAATTGGTAATGAGGCCTCTTTTAAAGTGAATCTCTCCCTAGGTGGAAACCATTTTGATATATCTCATTTTGTATGGTAGGATTTTTTCCATGTGATTACAGTATGTACATCATAAGTAACATCTATAATTGGCAAGCTTAAATACCTATTGAACACTTATCTAGATATGCATGCGCTAATAGTGTAATTATATACGTAATTCAAATATCCTCCATTTATAATTCTTCCTTCAAAGAATAGACCCCTAGCAAATCGATGCATGACATTACTTCTAGTTTTTCAATGATATAGTGTAGGTCCTGGTACTTGAATGGGAGCAAGTGCTTTATCAATTGCTTATCTTTAGTTATTATGTCTTATTCAAGTGAAAATGAATCCATGTTTTGCACTACTTCCCACAACATTGAATAATTTGAATAATGCCCCTCAAATGAAGTAACCTTGAACATAGTATCCAAGTATTTTGTATAATACTTGATCAAGAACCTAGATGGTGTCAGAGCTCCCCTGTAGGACCTAGAAGATGATTCCATGATAACCCTACTAGGTATTAGTATATTAAAAGCTTTTTATAATGGCATATCTTCACTTAGCTAAATTTCTCAAGTTACAAATTATTGTGATAGTAGTTAGGGCTTTTGGGATCGCTTGAAGCTAATGTCTACTCAAGCTCAAATATTGAATGATGTGAAATTGGTTAGGGGCATGATATAAATAGATATATTACATTGATTTCCAATTTGTGTACCATTACTCATTAACCTCTATGAGCTCATCACCTTCATTTAATTTTAATTCAACCACCCTATCCTAGTGAACATGCCACATAGGACGCCTTATCATTTAGGGTGACATGGTGTAACCTTCCATAATTTGCCATGTGTCATAGTATAGCCTAGTAAATAAAATTCAAACTTTACTTTCAAACCTAAAGACTCTGAAGTGTATAATGTCTTTTTAAAATATTTACTCCCAAATTTTTTGAAACAAATTTATCAACATAAGTTTGTTGATGACCAAACCTGCCACATGAATGCTTCCAATAAAAAAGTATTTGAAATGAAAGATTCTGATACAAAGTCTCTAATGTGTAAATACCCAAGATAGAAGCCTCTGATAAGAGTTTTCCTGTAGAGAATGTTTTCAAAATAAAATTTCCCAATGAGAATATTTTCAATATAATCCTTCCAAAATGAAAGTTCTTGAAGACTAAGTTTATGTAATGAAGTCTAAAATATAAAGTTACTGATGAATAAGATCATGAAGACTAAGACCTCAAAAAAGGCTATCGAATTGAAATCATGCTAAAGTAATTTTTGTTAAAATAAAGTTCCTGAAATGAAACTTACCAAAGTGATTCTACCAAAAATAAAGTGATTGAAATGAAGTCATTAAAATGAAACCTTCCACATAAAATCTTACCAAAGTGAATGTTTCCAATGTGAACGTTTTCAATGATAATGTTTCTAATGAGAATATTTTTGACGAGAATCTTTTCAATGAGAATATTTTTTAAGAGAATATTTTTATTGGAATTTCACTGAAGAATACTCTGTAATAAAATAATATTCATACCTAGCATGTAAAGCCACTCCTTTTGTCCTTTTCATAAATAGGTTATTCTAAATAATTATATCAAAAAGGTATACCATAACATGATTTAACTTTAAAAACACCAATTTTGTATGTATCCATTTTATTACAACCCTCAAAACTCATAAGTACATGTCTAAGATATTCATCATTTAGAAAAAACAAAGGGGGTCCCCACTTTTTGAACAAAAAATATAGAATGGGGTGTATTGAATACAATAGGTAGTATGAATATATATATTTTGGATTGAGTTATAATCTTTGTAGAATTATATGTTGAAGTGATAATTATACATTTGGGTTATGGATTATTATCTATGTATATGTTTTAGGTATACTAAAACTTGGCTTTGATCCTATATACTTGATGGCATTGTGTGTAATGGGGTTTCCTTATTTATAGAATTAGTAATCGAATTTCTTGTATAAATGATGATTAGGTTATTAACATTTAATACTTATTTAGAAAGGCAAAGTAATTGATTGACCCTATTCTTGAAATAGTAAGGGATCTATGCATTTAGTTACATGTTTCCTTTAGAAGGCCTTGATTCTTTTAATATGGTGAAATATACACTAATATGATGTACTTGGTACATCCTAATTTTGATTTCCACTTACATTATTTGTTGATATTATTGGAATGAACAGTGGAATATTCTAGTTGATTATTATTTGATATCAAAAGTAATGAGTTTTAATTACCATATTATATTAGGGTTTGAAGTATTTAGAAACTTTGAAAACTTCATGAAAACATTGATGAATTTTTATTTAGTTAAAATTATAATTAAAAATTATAATAAGGGTTTGAATTTACACACTTTCCATTAGCTATTAGATTTTTTTGGATGGTAGTAGGTGAAATGGAAATTAAACTCTATAAATACCTTGATAGAATTTAAATAAGTAATTGAAATGTGATTACTAGTTCCATGCATGATTCACTTAATTATTTCAAATTATGATTGATAATAGGCTAGTGAATGTTTATGACATTGCTACAATGTTTAGTATACTATAATCTATAATGGAAAACAATATTAAACTCTAGTATTAGATTGATCTATTATATCATTGATTGCTTAACTATAATGAATATCCCTATGAGAATTGTTAAGATGATGTTATATATTTTTTTACTATGAAAAATATTATCCTATAGTTGTTATTTGGATATTTAAAAAAAATGGTTGACTAACTAGACTTTGATTTAAATTTGTTATACTTTGACCTAAATAGATTGATTTCCTTGATAATTATAATGTTAAGTGTGTAAATTTAAGGAATAATAAATTTCATTTTGAATACTATGGTGCTTACCTAAAAAATAGTTATAAACCCTTATGATAAGGAAACAACACTCAAAATGATGTATAGAGGAACTTATGGCTGAAATAATTAACCCTCATAAACTTTTAGAGTAAATCTTGACCTCTAGTAACTTCAAGAACACTCTTAGTGTTTCTTAGGTAGGTTATACTAATTAAATATAATTAAGATGAGTGATATTTTATTATTCAATTTAATCACTATAGGTGCAACTTGACTAATATATGGGCTAAATGTTGGTATTCTGATCGTGGCTCTATGAGGTAATACATGAAACCTTAGAGTGATCTCAAGTATGTTGTTGGAGATATGGTCTTAGTTAAATTTTATAATGTCTATACTTGTTGATAATTGGCATGCTAACTAAAACTAAGAAAGTTTTAGTATCACAAAGGTACATTTGAATTCAATAAACACATAGTTGGAAGTTGTTCAGTTGCAAGTAAACCTTGATATCATTTGTAGGGAAGATATAATCTATGATTATATGTTATATTGAGAATTTATCCTAAAAATTGTGAGGATATACCCAAATAGGCAGTTGCCTAAAACCTATTCTATATGATCCTTTGCTTGAATTTTCAACCTAAAGATGTATAACCTTGTGAGTATGTATTTTACACACACACATACACACACACACACACACACACACACACACACACACACACACACACACACACACACACACACACACACACACACACACACACACACACACACACACACACACACACACACAATATTAAACTATGATTAATATTAGGTTGTTAACACACTCTAATGGAAAATAAACACACTTTCAAGAATTAAATGATGGGAAAGTAAGTTGTAGTAAATTAAATTACATGAAAGAAATATATAACTAATTGGAAGTTTCCCACACTTTTTTGAATTGATATTTAAGAATTAGAACTACTTATGTATGAAATTAAACATCAATTCAAAGAAAAAATATTGTAACTATTGTGCTAAAAGTGAAATATACATACACGGTGTAGAATGAAACTAAACTAATGGATGGGAATTTCAATAGGATTACTCTCGAGTGAACCCTACCTCAATTGGAGTTGTGTTACAATATCATATTATATTATAATTGAATTAATTCAAATCAATTTTATTGCTTCAATGAATCCATAGCAATGAATGTATTCCATAGTAAAACTATAGAGTTATTAGAACACTGGTAAAAACTTCAACCTTCTATTCAATATATTATTTTTATATCTCACATATAAATAATTGCATCCTAATGATTCTCTTTTAAATAGATAAGTCAGAAATTTATTCAAATCAATAGTTCAATAGAGTTTAAACTTACAACTAGTAAATAACATAGAATAAATAACACATTAATTTTTTTACAAATGATTAATATGGATGGTATAATAAATAAGGAATGGTGACTAGACAATCTAAATTTGACACAAATTTTCCTCATAATGAGGAGCTATCACAATCCTCAAACCATGTAAGTTAATTTCTCAATACTACCATCTAACCATGAATCCTTAAAAAGTGTATGGATAGTTGTTATTATGGGTGAATCCTATTTGTTACACATGGATTACTAGTCATTAATAGAGTAAATTTCCCCATTTTATATGGGTATCTCATCCATTAACTATGAGTAATACATCTAGTTATGATATAACTCTCCTAGTTGCCACAAGTAGTTCACCCAGTCACTATAACTTCTTGTTTACCTGTGGTTGCCTTAAGATCTATAATTGTAGGATTATTGATAAAGAAAAAATATCAATAATGATAAATAAAATTATTTTATTCATAAATAATAATTCCTAATGAAAAACATCAAATATATATGAAACATATTCATTCTATGGAAAAAAAGACTTAAAAAGGCAACAAATATACTTGAATATAATGATTGTGAGAGGTCAATAGGATAAGTTTGAAAGGTCAATTAGGGTCATTTATTGAGATCATCATCTTTTATTATTCATAAAATTTGTGGTTACAATTTTTGAGGATATAACATCAACACATTTTTAGTAGTTGCATATCTTTATGGCATAATCACCCCATGGAATTCTGTAAACAAGTTCAACAAATGGCAATTTTTTTTGCATACCCTCAAGTGTATTTTTTCCTTGAATTTTTAATTTCAAATAATTTGATGATCTAGGATATTTCATATTTTATATCATGAGTGGACATTGATCTATACATATTTCCTTGTAATTTTTTCATGGATAAAATGGGAAATTTGGGCCATACCTATCAACATCTAGTGTGGTTAATCACATGTAACAAATTTATTATTTTATCACTTTAAATACTAAGCTAAAAGGGTGGAATTTTTAGACACCTAAATTTGGTATAAGACACTTGGTTGCATCAAATTTGGCATATTTTGACATATTGGACTTCATGTACACATTTTACTCTTGTGCACACTTTCCCCTATCCATCTACCCACCTATTGTCTTGGCCAACCCAATTTAATAGATACACCTATTTAAGATCAAAATAATCTATAAATATCCTTCTATAATCCTAGATAAAATGTATCCATATTTCATATCCTTGACTTTTACTCATAGGATAATATTAGCAATAATTAGATAATTATGGTTTTGATGTAGGTGTCTACTTCTACTGGTAGTGTCCAAGAAGCCTTAATGTTTATTTTTAAAATTGGGAAGTCTCCATTAGGTCAACCCAGAAACAATTCATGGGATATTAGTGGGAAATGTCAAAAATTCATTTATAAATACAAATCAATCCTTAGTTTATACTCACATGGTAACTTGGTCACTACTTGGAAATCACATTGAGAAATCAATTAACTCTCTCTTGAGACATTATCATAAAGATATACACATCCAATAAACCTAAAAAATGAATCCCTAAATCTAAGTATTAATACAAACATAAGTCAAACTTGCATGGTGTCAAGTGTTGAAATTCAAACATTGCATTGCATTCATGCATGATTAGGATGGTTCACACACACACACCCCTAAGTAGGATAAATAAATAAATTTTGACCCTATTTGGAGAATTATAATGTAGGCAACACTTAGTTTCTCAAAAAGGAGTAGTTGGGATATTCAACCCAACTTACTAAACCAATTTTCAATGGTTGTCTTATGTTGAATATGTAGTTAGGGTTTTAAACCAAAGACAAGGAAAATAGAATTCAATGCACAAGACTAAAGGGGGCCCCACACACAAGAGATGTCTACAAAATAAAGTGAATTTGAATAAGGATTAAAAACCCTAATATTAAATACAGATAGTACTAGTATATCCTAGAAATTAACAATAATTATAGCCAAAATTGGCTACCATAGGTGAGGACAATTCAAAACTTTGCTTCTAGTATTATCTAACCTTGTTAATGACTTTTTGTTAGGTTTTATCTTGGCCTATGGGTCATCCCTATGTTATAAAGGTGTATTGTCAATTTATTGGTCATTTTAGGGTCCCCTTCAAGGTTTATAAGAGTGAATTAATACCCCAGTCTTGTCATCAATCCCCCTCATGAAAGTCTTGTTTGTGTTTTGGAGAGGTTAAGGTATCTTAGCAAAGTTTAAAGTTACATTTCAAAGGTTAAGATATGTTAATCCATGGTTAATTATGGCTATACGAAACTCTAATGTGGCATAATATCTTATGGTATAGGTGAGCTTCTAGATATAAAACATGGTAAGATGGAAGCATTGTTATTTCATGTTTAGCAAAGGTTACGGTAGTTTTGGAGATATTAAGGTAATGTTTACCTTTGCAAATTAAAAGGATCAAATGAATTTTAAGGACTATAACACATTTCCAATATATTTTAATGTTTTTTTTCCTTACACGTGTTCACCTAGGTCAGCTTCAAATGTGTAAGGAGAGGTGGGACCCTCCAAAGATCAAGAAAGTGAAATATAACATAGAAATACACTTGCCAAGGGCTTATAAACTAAATTTTCAATGTGGAGATGGTCATTTAAATTTATAAATGAATTATTTAAAGTATATTAGATTTTTTTAGGGTCAAATCATGCTTTTTGAAGTGTTTTTAGGTCCAAAGAAGCTAAAAAACATTCCATCTCCTTCATCAAGCTCTTTGCAAGCTAGTGAAGGCTATTTTCAAGTGCTCAATTCATAAAAATGAAAGAGATTTAAATATATTTATATTGGGTTTTTATATGTTACCTTATTACCTTTAAATTATTGGTGTTATTTTTAGGTTTTAATGGTTTTTCTTTATGAATAATTGTTAACAAGTTGAGCAACCTAAAACCCCACAAGTAAGGTTTTTCTTATCTCAATGATTTTTAAGGTTAATATATGAAAATTTATGGTTTTTTATATCATATTTGGTATTAATATACCTATAAAATTATCTTAAACCATTAGTTTCATGTGTGAGTAGCCACAATGATAAAAATGATGTGTTATTGTTATTTTTTAAGGTGGTTGGAAAGGTTTTTGATGTTATAAAATTTTAGATCATGGAATAAGTTGTGTTTTGAATGAAAAAAATATAATATTATCCATAAATACTCATGTATTCCTCTTATGTCTCTTACAATCATTAACAATTTTAAATATCAAAGGGATTAGCAAGCATGTTGACTATGCATAAAACTGCTTGTAGGTGGTTATCAAAAGTGCATAGAAAAGGAAGATTAATGGTGTTAGAGTGTATATTTTAGACTTTAAATTATTTTTATTCCAATTAAATTTTTTTGTAGTGTTTAATCCACCAAAAATTGATCCAATCCATCCAAATGGTGTTTTGATCAAAACCTTATTGTTGGAGGTTTTAGGCATGTTGAAGCTAAAAGGAGTAATGTTACTTCTAGGATTTGTTCATAAATAAACCAATAGTAAAATTGGTTTATTTTATATATCATTGACCTATATAACCTTAAAAATCATCTTTAATTTTGATAAACCCACTCCATGAACATATCCAGTAGAAGATTACAGGTGGCAACTCATTAGCAATGTTGGTATAAACTCTCTTACAAGGTGTCAAGTATAAAAAATCAAGAAAAATACATATAAAAGAAAAAATTATGGTATATATTAATTAAATAAAGGTAAAATTCACTCCTAAAACTCTCACAGTACTCTCATTGATACACTCAATGCATATATAGGCCTAAAGAGCACCTATAGCCTTCAAAAACAAGAAAGAAGGTCTTATGAGCAAACAATTTTGAAGTTTAGATTAATGGTATGGATAAATGTGAATTTAATTAATTAAATGTTTATATTTTATAGCCTAAAATAATATATACTAATTTTCCAAACTCATAGGATCATTCTTGAATGAACTAGCAGGAGTATATACCTAAGTACATCAGCCTAGTGTTTGCAATCAAAATTAAGTGTTTAAAGGCATTTGAGAGACTTTTATGAGATTTTGTATCTTTAAAAATAGTATAAATTATAAATAATAATATTTAAGGTTTTTTAATAACAAATAATCATGTCATTAATGTCTTAAATAAGAGTTAATGTAGACCTATAGGTTTGCAGACTTGTAGGTCCACATTCTCTAGCAAGAGAGATAAATCTTACATGAAACATGATGGCTTAAGATAAAAATAAAGTATTAAATACTTAATTATGTGATATAAATGTATATTTATTATATAAAATAAATTAATTTTTATTAAAAACCTTTTCTTGAACTCCAACAAATAGCAAACCTAAAGAGGATTTACAATCCTGCTAAAGAGCTCCTTTTGTAAGCCTATTTTCAAGAATCTAAGAGAATATGCAATGGTTTTTATTAATTTTTGGAGTTTATATTGATATAAAAAAATTAGAGTCATTAATTAAATTTAAATGTGTGGATAATTTTTATATATTGATCAAAAAGGATAAGAACACCTACAACCAGGAAATAATCCTCTTTTGCACACATAATTATGCATTTTTGTTTGGTGGGAGATCATGGAGGTTGGTCATATAAAATAAGTTATTATAGGAGTTTAATTAATTTTTTTCATACCTCACACATTTATTGGTTTTATTTTAAATTCCATAAAACTCAAAATTTGCATTTTTATTTTCTCTCGACCTACTCATGCCTATGCATGACCAACCTAGGGCTAGAAACTTGAAATTTGCCTAACATGAGTTCCAACCCATGAAACTACATGAAAATTTTCCATATGACATAATTTTATTTTACCAATAATATTTTTTAGGTTTTTTATCATTATTGTATGGTTTTTTACAATCTATTGTATTGTAGGCTTATTTTAGGCCTAATTGGGTAAGATAGGTGTTGAGTAAGTGGGTCTGCATTAGGATTTGAGTCATGAAATTTTTAGTGATGATAAATAAATATAAAGGTACTCAAATATTATTATTTTTTTCTTATAATTTTTTCATATCTCTCAAACCTTGGATCTTTGTGTCAAAATAGGGCTACAAAGAATAGGCCTCAAGGAGAGTAAACATGAGAACTATGAAGGAACTTGCATAAAAAAGTTGGAAATATTATGGTATATGGATATTCAATAGGTTTCCAAGGTAAATAAATCAGTTAGATTCCAATAATATGACTTGTCACTTCATAATCACTCCTAATTGGTAGCTTTAAGGAAAAGAAGATGAGTCATAGAGGACAATGATTATCTCCTACTTCACCTTAATGAAGAAGAGGATTAGGAAAATATGACACATGTTAGATAATATTATTAAATTTCCTACTTGTAGGCATTCTTATTTATAACTTTATCCTTCATGAAGTAATATTTGTCATTGGAGTTTTCAATGCTTATCTTCTCTCTCTTTCTCATTATATTCTATATGTATTCCTGATTTTGGCATTATAAAGGATCCTTTTACTAGATATGGCATATCCCTATCTATATGAACACTTGTTTTTCCTATGAGTTGAATAAATATGAATTAATCTTGCTCAACATTTGTATCTAGTGTAAACTTCATGTTAGTTGATGAATGTTAGTGATAGTACACTACTTCCTCTCATTTATCCTATCATGTTTACCTCTTTGCAAGTGATTGGTAATATTTGTATGTCACATAGAGTTATTATAAATATATTTACATGGATTACAAGTGAAATATTTCATTAATGTCTTTTGAGACCTCTTGATTATCCCCTTAGTCTATGCATCGTGTTATAACCTCTATGTGAAACATTCATGTTTGGAGATCCCATTTGATTTGTGCAATTAGATTCAGTCATAGTTCATGTTCTCAATGCATTATAGGTAGGTGGAGGAGACAAATTTGGTGCATCACCTCCCTAGTTTAGTTTTCTTTCATTTCTCTCTCCCTTTCCCTTGAAATCAATAGGTTTAGTGATAGTTCTTAAGTGATGCATCAAGGGAGCTAGCCTATTTATAGGTTATCTTCAGCTATAAGATCACCTAAAACCTTTGAATAGTCCCCATTATATCACTTAAGTGAGGAGGCTTAAACACCCTCCTCAAAGGTGAAAATTTTATTGATAACAGTCACCACATGGGTTTGAGAAGTGTTTGAACTCCTATTTCCTGATCCAATTGGTTACAGAGTAGATGCAAATCATTTTAAAGGACTATGATGAATATAGTGAGCAATGGAACTTAGAAATCAATTAATTTCATCTCTCTTCCATTGATTTTCAATTATAAATATAGTAATTGAATTATAAATCTACCTTTTTACATTTATATTTGTATGATTATTGGTATATTTTATAGCATTTGAATATCCATAATTTTATCTTATTTAAATCATAATTAATCAAAAAATAAGTAAAACAAGTGGATGAGATCCATGTATGACGTATGATAAATCAATTAGAGACCATTAGGGTCCATGAAGGGCTCTACTATAGACATAGATTACATAGGACTGCCTATCCAAAGGATTCTATAGAATGTGCACAAGGAGAGTTTTCATGCAACATAGGATCATTCTACGGAGGTTTGAAGAGTAGGTCCAAAAAAAAACATAGACCTAGAATGGATATTGTAAAAAGGCCTAGATGGATGGGTGAAAGGTGATTAGAGGATTAAAAATCACTGGTGATGGTGCAAGCCCTTTAGACTTGTAACAAAGCCACTCCAACAAGAAAACTGAGCTTCTAAAAGTAGTATATTGAAATTTTAAATATTTAGAATATAGTTTCTATAGATTTTTATTTTTATTTTTATTTATGTTTTTTTATTTTTTTAAATGTTAAAAATAAACATAAATAATTAAAATATATTATTATTTTTATTATAAACTATTTTTTAAATATTTTTAAAATGATTCTTTAGAAAATAATTAAAACTAAAAAACATTGCATTACATGCAAAAAAACATTTTCATGTAAAAAAATAAAACCTCCATTAATGAAGCATTGGAGCTCTGGTTTAGATGAAACAAAAGTAAAATATGAATTTTTTATATGTTTTGGATGCAATGGAATGGTTGAAATTTATCTATAAAGCTTTAAAAGTAGTAAAACTAGTAAGGTATTTCAATTTCAATTTTGACAAAAAAATATTTAAAACCCTAAAGAGAAGATGATCCTAGCAGTGTAAATCATCCATGCAACAAATAAAATCTTTGTAATGTTTTGGTACAATTTTAAATTTTGGAATTAATCCATGACATTGAAGGTTTAACCTCAATACATTCACCCACATTGCACGTGTACTTATAAAAAATAATACACACATGTGTTTGAGGTAGATTGATTACATTATTTCAATAAAGATCATATGTAGAGAAGGTATAATAGACTCCTCACCATACTATACAATACCAATATTAAAATAAACTTAAATAATCAAAATCCACCCATACCCTTTGGATTTTTATATAGAAAATCCTATAAACTTTGGTTTTCTTACTTAGACTTATTTTTGTAACAACTCTTTTTTATTAAATAAATGGGTGTGGGACCCCTCAACTCTATTTTACCAATTAAAACAAAATGTATAGGGTTGGAAGTCATCTATATATTTTAGATAATTTTGACAAATTACACAAACCATAAATCAAGGATAAGCACTATAGATATATTCTTATTTATAATTAATTTATAATTAGGCTATTATAAAAAAGTTATGGATTACAAAGATCACATAAATGTGTGCTTATACATAAAATGTACTAATATAAGTGTATTTTTTATTATACAAAATTTATGTCCTAATATACAATAGCAAAAACATATACTCAAAAGAGAAATCAACTAATAATAGTAAGGCCCTTATGGTAGAAAAACCAAAATATAAAAATGTGACTGTGAAATGAAAACAACATTCACTAGATGATTTTATTACAACAATTGATTTAACTAATAAGAATGCAACATGTATTCAAATTTTGTTTAGTGAAGAATATATATCACATGATAGGCTACTATTTATAATATAATTTATATATGACAAAGAAAAAATATGGCATAATGGTTAAAAATATACCAAATTTGAATATATGAATTGAATAATTTATATATATCCTTGGACTTATCTTTGATGACTTGCCTTATACTTATGTGGATACCACATGATATGATGGTATTAACCCCTTGGTTTTATTATTATACTTATTAGAGTGGGCCTATAAATGATTCAAACTCAATTTCAAGTGGTACCCACCACTGGATCATAAAATTATTTATTAATTCAACCATGAATGCATCAAATATAGGAAATGTCTTATGTCATTCATCAATGCCTAAATTTAGGTCAAGTGATTATAACTCTATGAGATATATATTTTTAAAATGAACAACCTAAGGATGAAGTGGTAAACATAGAAGTGTCATTACAACATTTACCTAAATGAAGGGAAAATAAATACAAAGGAATTAATCAATTGCAATCAAGGTGTGATCATAACATACTATGTCTCCAATTTAAACACGAAATCATAGAGACAATTGATGTATGGGATATATATATATATATATATATATATATATATATATGTATATAACCAAGATGATGACTTATTATATGTACACTTATGGTTCCCACCACACCCTAAACATGGAGTTTTTGGTCTTAGTATTTCAAATTTCATATTTTATGGTGATTATCATAGACCTCCTAGCATTAGTTTCTATATTAATTAACAAACCTCAAATTATGTAAATTTTAACATTGCATGATATATTAGATTACTTTCCATGTTAGATTTTACATGCTTAGTTATTTGGCTCATATGTTTCTTATGATCCATATGTATCCATTATTATCCACCATTTGATAAATGTTATATAAGTTGCTTACACACAAGCTACTAATGGTATTATTGAGATAGATTAAATATCTATAGGTATATAAATATTATTATGGATTAATATTTGGTTGAGGCACCTTTCATTCTCACTCATGGTTAAAATTAATTTTCATATCATTTTAGTTATTTAGTTTCTATCATTTTTGTTTCTTTTATCATATAGAGGATTCATGTGATCCTAGATGTCTTGATTTTTTATTTTTTATTGCATGTTTGCATACTTAGTGATTCTATGTATTATCATGTTCCTACTATACATGTTTTGAATTTAGTTATGTTTTCATATTTAGTTATATGGGTGATTTATTCTTCTATGTTACTTTGATGCTAGTGTGTTCGATATGTTGGCTTCATATGTGCCTTATTTTGCATTCATCTCTTATTTTCCCTATACTTAATGTGTTTACTTCATATGTTTAATGTTTGAAATTTATCTCTTGTTTACCCTATAATTGATGTATGTTCCTTGATTCTGTTATATACTATGTATCATAGGATTTTGCATGTTTCTATTTTGAGCCATGATTGTTCTATATATTTTTCATGTGACATAATTTTTTATTTAAATTGAGTATGTTGTGTTTAATGAGTGATTATTGTGCCTTTAATGATTTCTCTATTTACTAAGAATTAATATATGATTGGTGCAATAATTTATATCATGAATTATTTATAAAATGATAGATTTCCCGTGATCCATGTCATGCAAATGCTCTTATTTTCTGACCTGCATTTTCATGAATCTATTGGGGCAAGGCTCCATGTGTATGATTTTGTTTGATATATCCACAACTACATTCCTTGTATTGGGTCATGATATCATTTTAACTTCATTGATTACATATTACCCATGAGGGGCATATTACTATTATGTTTATATTACTTTCATATTATCCATGAGAGGCATGTTATTATTGTGCTTATATTACTTATATCTTGTTCATTTGGGGGAATGTTACACTTTCACTATATAGATCATAATTTAAGATTATTTGGGGTCATTTTATCTATGACATACATTATTTCAAAATGATATCATATTATTCTATACATCAATGTTGCTTTATTTTATTATTATACACATGGTGCACATAATCCCACACCTAAAAATAGTGGCATTTTATCTCCAATACTTCAGGATACTCCCTTGCTTCCTCACATGGTGGTACATAACATAATCTCCCTTTACATGTGCATGGAATCAATAATAGGGTGATACACAACATACATCACTTGGACTTACCATAAGACACATATATATTTAGATACAAAATAGATTATAAGATATGTATTCACATATATAGCTTCATGATTTTCAACATAACTTATCTTTGAAGTTGGCCATAGAGTGAATGGTTCTTGGTGGCTAAGGCTTGATATGGCTAAGGCTTATGACCGCATTCGATGGTCCTTCCTTTGAAAGGTTATTAGTGCTTTTGGTTTTAGGGATGAGTGGATTTATTGGGTTATGAGTTGTGTTACTTCGGTATCCTTCTCTATTTTAATAAATGGTGAGCACTCTGAGATTTTTAGTGCCTCTCGAGGTCTATGGTAGGGTGACCCCCTCTCTCCTTACTTATTTCTTCTTGTTGTTGAGGGTCTGGGATGCTTGATAAGAAGGAATGTGGATTTAGGTTTCATTCAAGGGTGGGGGTGGGGGGTGGTTTACCTTTACTATCTCACTTGTAGTTTGTGGATGACACAGCTTTGATGGGTATGGCTACAATTAGGGAAGCTTCAAATATATGCAAGGTGTTGGATTTATATCTTATAGCTTTGGGACAATTTATTAATGAAGATAAGTCTTCCATATTTTTCTTCAGTACTTCAGGCTCCATTCAAAGGAGAATTGCTCATATCTTGAGATTTCAGACTGGGGTGCTCCCTTTGACATATCTTGGTATTCCCATCTATATTGGAAGAATTCCCAGGGAGTCTTGGTAGAATATTTTGGATAAATTTCATGTGAAAGTTAGTCATTGGACCCATCATTGGTTGTCCTTTGCGAGTCATGTTCAACTCTCAAGTATATGGTGTAGGCTCTCCCCATTTACAGATGTATGATTCAAGTGGCTCCTTTAGGCTTTGTTAGGGATTTGGATTCCTTATCAAGATAGTTGTTATGGGCTGGTAGCTTATTTTCCTCTAAATGGAGCTTTTTTAGATGGGACATTGTGTGTAGCCCAAAGTAGCTTGGCAGTCTTGGGTTAAGGTACTCATCATTGTCAGGGATGTTGATGGCTACTAAATTTTATTAGCGGTGGTATGTGGAGAAAGATGGGATCTGGGCTAGGGTATTAACATATAAATACTTCTTAGGGGTCCCTCAAATTGATATTCCTTGTTATCCCCTCAAGGGGAAAGGCTTAGTTATTTGGAGTACACTCAAGAAAGGGGTTGCTCTGATTAAGGATGGCTTAATTTGGATTTGTAAAAGTGGGACAAAATATCATTTTTGGTTTGATTCTTGGGATGGTTTTCCTCCCATTATTTCTTAGTTCCCTAATCTGGTAACTATGTGCCAGAGATTTTGTGAGGTAGGATGGTCAAGGGTGAGTGACTTCATGTCCTTTTCTTCTCATGGGCAGTTGGTGGTGGCGAGATGGAAGAAACCTAAGGAGTGGCCTATCATTGGTATGGAGGAGTGTGTTGAGCTTCATAGTATCCTTTCTCATAGGTGTTGTATCTCCCTCTAGGAAGGGGATGTTCTTTATTGGTCTCCTAACCCTAAGGGTGTCTATACTATTACTTTTGGATATCAGGTGTTGTTATCTCACCAGTTGGATGGGGTGGAGGTTCACTGGTGGAAGAAAGTGTGGAATAAGCTTTCTCGACTGAAGTTTAACTACTTTATTTAGACTTTGGCTTGGAATAGGTGCTTGACATGGGATAAGATTCAGAGGAGGGGTTTTTAGGGTCCTTCTATGTGTGTTTTGTGTGGATGTGGAGAGGAGGACTCCTCTCACTTAGTTTTCTAGTGTCCCGTGACTCTGTAGCTTTGGCATTATTGGTGGGAATTTTGGAAAAGACCCTGTGTTCATACGTCCTCCCTGGAGGATTTTTGGAATAGTTTGGGTAGACCTCCTTCTATGACCTCTTTCTTATAATATGTGTGGTATGTTGGGCCATTTTTCATACTTTGGTAGATTTGGTTGGAATGAAATAAAATAATATTTCAAGGAGATAAGCTAATCATTCAACAAGTTTGGCACAAAATTATGGGTGTGATTTGGGAGACAGTGGAAGATAAGTATGATGTGGTGTTCCCTTTGGAGAAAGGGGATGTTGAGTTAGTGGATAGATTTGGTATTCAGTGGTTGTCTCCAACTTCTACTTATGTCAAGAGAGGAAGGTGGGTGAATAAGAAAGTTAAAAGGGTGGGGAGTTGGCTACCCCCTCTGGCTAGCATTTTTAAGTTCAATTCTAATGGTTCTTCAAGGGGAAATCCTAGCCCTGCTGGGATTGGTGGGGTTGGTAGGGATTTTCCTAGATCAGTGTTTTTTACTTTTCTATTCATGAAGGAGTGTAGACAAACAACCTTATGGAAGGTTTGGTGATCCTTTATGCTTTGGAGAGGGCTTATGCTTTGGGATGGTGTAAGGTTATCTATGAGTCTAACTCATAGGTTTTGATTAACGTGTTGAATAAATAGAAGGTATCTAACATTAGTTGGCAGGTTGCTATGATAGTGTAACATATTTTGAAGATAAGTTATTTGATGGAGATGGTGTCTTTTGTCCATATCCCAAGGGAGTGGAATAGGGCAGCATATTGTTTGGCTAAGTGGGTCTCTAAGCATTTAGATGGCTGGAAGATTGATGAGTGGGAGGAGGTTCCCCATGAGCTCTGACATGAATTGGATAGGATTCTTGCTAAGGATGGGAATGGTATTTGTGAAGGATAATGTTGTTTCAAGCTTGGTTTGACTATTTCTTATAGATTCCTGGGGCCCTGGCCCTTTGATGTTTTGTAATTCTCTTTTCTGATTTTCAATAAAGTTTTTACCCCTTTAATATTTTTTTAAAAAATGATTTTCAACATAACTAGGCATATCCATTCATATTCTCATCTTATATATTTTATAAGTTCCTTGATTTTAAATTAATAAAAACATTGATTCACTTACATATTTTTCCCAAATTTTTATAAGGGCACAATTTTACATATCCTAAACATAGGAGCATGGACTTTTATTCCAATATTTTCATGACTTTTCATGATGGTGATTGATATTTTGACTTTCAATTCATCATTATTTCTATATTGATTTAGAGAAATCTTATAAATTTATAGAATTGAAGCATCTTATATGAACCTTATGGATAATATTTTTTTTATTTTTATATGTATACACACATACAAATAAAAGTGTATCATTATATAAACACTTAATTTTGATATGGAGGTTATTTTAGTTGTTAAATTACATCATTTTAGGTTATTTTTACATTTATCGATTATCATTTCATATTAGGATCTTATTAGTGCATTTTTTCCTATGTTATAATCCATGTTCTTTCGCTTCCCTTTCCACTTTCCCTTCCCATTTTTATCTTTGGCTTTCTTTCTCCTCCCCTTATTTTCCAATTGTTTTGGGTATTTTTCTAGAATTAAAGTTGCAATACATTGGTATTATAGAATAATAGTGCTACATTTCTATTCACATTCTTGGTGGGCTATTATTATCCTTATTTTGGGTCCCTCAAGGTTTCTTATTCTCATTTTTATACACTTCCCTCTTGTTCTCATAATTTGAATTTGGGAAGTCTATAAATACAAATGTGTAATAGTACGTATAGGAGAAGTGAATGAGAAGATAATTGAATACAAATTCTCAAAATTGATAAGTGAATATTGAAATCAAATGTATAAAATTTATTAAAAAGGAAAATTTTATTATAAATTGAAGTCTTCATTTACATTATGTCACTTTTCCATGCTAGTTTAAAAATTTATATAGGGATTTGGGCTTACATCCATGATTTTATTATTAAAGTACATTGAATAGTGTCTTCCAAATTATTTCCATGATAGGAGTGTACTAATAATGGAGAGATAACACAAATTTTTCATTGACTCCCACATTTTTATTGGTCTTTGATGAGTTGTTAGGGTTTCAAGGAAGTATATTAGTTTCCCAGATATTTTCATAGAATTATAGAAAATAAAGTGAGCTTTTCAGAGGCTATGAGTAGAGGAGCAAGGTCATAAAATTATATTTTCTTAATATATAACTTGAAATAAACATATTAGTATAGTTATGATTGTGCCAATGAAAAATTGCTACAATTTTGGTCATCTAAGAAAAGTTTTGTGTTTTTTCTAAATTTTATGGGTTTTGTTTGTCTTGCTATCTAGGCCCATTCACTAGTGCCTATTTATCTTCATTGTCTCTAGATTCACAAAAATTAATATATTATTCTAAAACCTACTCTTTACACATTTAAATTATTTTATAATATTCATTTTTGTAATTAGGTCTAATTTTACTATTTTATTTACTTAAATATGATTAGATTTGATTCCAAAGTGTATGGGTAGATGTAATACATTTTGATATAAAATCACTTTCTCATAATACACTAAGACTAGTTCTTTCCATCCACTGGTAAAAAATGTACCATTTCATTCATGATATTTAGAGACTATTTTGTAAAGCAAAATTTAAGACAATATTTACACAAACTAAAGTATAAATTTCAAATGACACACATGAATCATGATAATACTTATGTAGGAATTTTCATTCATAATTTAATTAAAAAAAATCATATTCAATTCAATGATTATTGAAATTTACTTATATAACTTATCCATAACTCAATAAAATATTAATATAAGGATATTTACAACTTTGTTGGAATCTTGGCTACAAATCAAGATTAATCTCTGCGAACAAATACTAATCCTATGAGACCTATTGACAACCTAGTAGTGATATATTCTTTGATTCACTTCTTTCATGAGTTTTAGTATATTTCAAAAGCACTATTCATGACCTGAAATCATAATCTAACCATGTAGAAGTAATATGGATACAAATGTCATCTATCTCTTATATATCTTTATCCTTGAGTCCTTTAGCTCCAAAATTTGCCCTTATATTATAGTTGGTTTTTTTTTTAATTTCCTAAGCTATAAAATATTTGTCATGTGTTTCATATTCTAAAAAATTCCATAATATGTTTAATTAGTGCACATATGGCACATTTATATATTAGTGTTACCTAGAGTATATAAAATAGACATAATAAATTGTATCTATTTACAACATGGTCATCAACATACATCTTTAAATTTATTATGAAGAGCAAACAAAAAAATAAAATATTATAATGATTTGCATAAATATTTAAAGTGCCCATGTTATAATAAATACATTAAAATAATTAATTAATTTATTTATTGTTAGTTTATCCTAACGTTGGGATATTATAAATCTCATAGGATTAGTGGTTGTGTGTTTGTTAAATAATTTTCCTTGTATTTTGGGAAGTTGACTAATAATGGAGTTTATTAACTCTCATGGCATATATTAGAATATTTTTATAGAATCATCTCCTAATATGTAGATACTAATGTTATACTATCATTTTGTATAAATATGATACCTATTTAATAAGAAGGTTAATGTTTTTCTACTCATATTATTTTTAGTTTGGTATCAGAGTAGGAACTATGAGTGGGCAAGATTAAATTTGAAAGGAGGAGTGAAGAGGGAAGAAATAAAATATCTAATGAGGATCCTTAGGCACTCATAGTCGTGCTAGATCAAAGTGGTACGTTCTTCTTCCTCTCATCTCATTTTGATTTATGTGAACCTTTGTTATTTTAATATTATTTTCTTTTCTTGGTTTAAAGCATTGTTTGTTTTATTATTTACAAAATAAAATAAAAAAATCCATAATCAGCCAAGTTAAAAGCATTGAATCTCAAGTAGAAGTGATACACGTAATAGGGTATCCCAAATTCCATTCTATTCTAAAATAATAATAAAATAAAAGTGAAACAATATCAAGAATAACTTATGTAAGGAGGGGCTTGTGTGTGTGTGTGTGTGTGTGTGTGTGTGTGTGTGTGTGTGTGTGTGTGTGTGTGTGTGTGTGTGTGTGTGTGTGTGTGTGTGTGTGTGTGTGTGTGTGTGTGTGTGTGTGTGTGTGTGTGTGTGTGTGTGTGTGTGTGTGTGAACCCCTCCTTATATCAATTATTCCTAATATTGTTTCACTTTTATTTTATTATTATTTTTGACGAGCCAAATCACCTACAATAATAAAAAATAATCAAATAGAAACAAAATTCACCAAAAACCAACCACATGTGACTGTCATAATAAGCCTAGAGCATTCCACCAAGATCAAAAACTTTTATATGTATAGTTTTATCTTGAATATAATTAAGTATGGTGGATTAATCCTAATTTTGATAAATAGTTAGAATATAGCAATGTTTTGTAAACACACTTATAAATAGAAAAACTAAAATCAAGGAATTGGAATTGAAGAAATAAAATGAATGTGAATAATACTAAACTATACAAAAGAGATATATACTTAGATTTTGATGTGTCCAATTGATGGGGAAAATGTAGAAATAGTGATAAGGATGAAACCCTAGAATACTCCCAGAAGTTCATCCTGAGATATTGTATAAACAAGTATGCCTAGTAGGGCCAATAGTGATGGGTGTTGTTGTCCTAGGCTACTGTTCTTATTTTTTTTAGAATGTTGAAAACTAGGGCATAGTCCTATGTGACTATTGAAATATGTACGTTTATGATATTTTTGTCTTTTGTGTTGCAAAATAAACCAAAATATATCTCCTTGAAGTTCAAAACCATAGTTTGTGTGACATAAGGAGATAAATGATGTGGAGTAAAATAAGGTTAATGATTGGAGTTGTGTTAGACCTCAACATCCCACTATGTTGAGTGTTGCCTACATACCAATAATTTGAAGAGGAATAAAACCTCCATGTAGTTCTCCCACTTAATTGATTTTTGAAATTATGCTCCTTTGACTATATGTATGCATATAGATTTGGATTGAATAATTGATCATGCTTGGCTAGGGCTACATAAAACTGAATTCAGACTTGGCTCATGATTGTTTGAAATGATTAGAAACTAATTTAAAAATATTAGGGAACTTATGCTCAGTGTGCACTTATGAAAATAAGCTCTTTTAATAGAATTGATAAATTTTGTCAAGATGATTGAAATGAATGAATTGAATGTGTTTTTATAACAATTTTAAGGGTATGACCACATGTTAGGAAGGATAAGAATATGAAGGCTAACCTAAGGAATATTTTAATTTTAAAATATGATCATTTGTGTGTCGTGGACACTAAATAAGGATGAGGATAAGACCACCTAGTGGCTTTAACCCTTCCTAGCATTTTTATTCCAAAGGGCAGGTGTTAAGTTTTAGGTTCATAATAATGCATAAATGGTGTTTTTAAAAATTATATATATATATATATATATATATATAGGAAGCCTAAGAATATTAAGGCTAACCTAAGGAATATTTTAATTTTAAAATATGATCATTTGTGTGTCGTGAACACTAAATAAGGATGAGGATAAGACCACCTAGTGGCTTTAACCCTTCCTAGCATTTTTATTCCTAAGGGCAAGTGTTAAGTTTTAGGTTCATAATAATGCATAAATGGTGTTTTTAAAATTTATATATATATATATATATATATATATATATATATATATATATATATATATATATATATATATATATATATAATAGATGATGCTCTTTGAGAAAAAATATATCTTCACTTGTGATTAGGATAGAGTGTGGTAGCCAAATAGGTTATGATTGAGTGCACAAGTTAATTAAGGATTAAAGGGACTAGATCAGACATGATCAAGTATTCATGGCCAAATTTTAGTTAGTAAAATCCCCCCCTATTCCCCTCCCCCTCCCCCTCCCCTTAGTCTAGAAATGAAATTACTAGATTAAAGGAAAGTGTATACCTTAGTATGTAAGACACACTTTGTATTTGAGATACATACTTCAATCATGTAAGGCAATGTATGCTTTGTAAAACCATGTAAACACATGAAGTAATTAATTCATTCCTTTTAAAAACTAAAATATTAAAATGCTTGAATTTAAAATGTTGAAAATTACTTGAAATTTTCAATTGTTGGAAAAAAAAATTTAATTTTGACAATTTTTAAATTTTTTTGAACTTTGATAATTTGAATTTTTTTTAAACTTTTAAAATTTGAAAACTTGAGATAAGAGTATGTAAAGAATACACATATATGTGTAAAATTGATATTTCTCTTTTGTGAATTTTCTTTGTGATGATACTTCCTTTAATTTCTTAATAATTGGTGTATCTCATGAAACACATAGCAAAGATAGTCCCTTAGTTGAACCATTGAATAAGATTGGGGATGATCAAACCCTAACTTGTAGAATATTAATGGCACCCATTAATTAATGTTGAACCTAAATTTACCTCAACTAGTATTTGTAACCCAAAAACATGAAATGGGTTAGAATATAAATTAATTTTCTCACATAATGTTAGAGTCTGAGTAATCTCCAGGTTATGCACTATGCTCTTAGAACTAAATCAACCACTATATATGGCTTATGATCTAATTTTAAATTTTTTATTGAATGCACAGTCAAAAGAGAATGGATGTATTACATGCCCCTACCATATCTACATATAATTCATAATATGTGTATACATAAATCTATATCATGCCCCATTTATAAATGTGTATCATGAATATGAATAGTATAGTGAACATGAATTTGTATCATGCCCATTCATTGTAATTATAGAATGTGTAAAATAAAAATGAAGTGCATATGCATGGCATATGCCCCCATAATATGTTTAAATGACTAATTTTTGAAATATTTGCAACTTAAGAAATTTTATTTATGCCAAAAAAAAAATTGAGACCCTTTTTAGCTTTTAAAACTATCTTTTTGGCAAACTAATTTGACACCCTTTGTAACTTCCTAAACTATATTTGTGCCAAACTAATTTTTGACACTTTTGTTTAATAAAAAAATTCCAAGAATGAAAATCCCATTAATATTCCCCATTTTGAGGTGAGGTAAAGGATCCTAAAAATTCACTTGAATCAAAATAAAATGTAACTTGTAATATGCATAGTAAAAATATATCATTGAAAAATGTAACATTTGTAAAAGAGGTGTTTGTATAGTAAGATATGTATTTTTTATGTAAATGAAGAGGTAAGGCCTATAATATGTATCAATGAATCTCATGGAGTGAAAATATATAATTAGTATGTTATGATAGGAGTGCATGATGAAAATTATGACACTTATTAAACTCAACAATCTCAACAAGTATACACATAAAAAGCACAATGATAAAAATGTCAATTGACAAGGCCAAGGGTCACATACATGGGACATGTTTAAATTTCATAAAATAAAATATTACACATATGATAGACATGGATAATGTCAAAAATAAGGGACATGTTCAAATGTCACACACACATAGGGCCAAGGGCCAAAGCAAGGGAATATTCAAATGTTGCACACCATACATAGGGCCAAGGGCCAAAACAAGGACGTGTTAAAATAGTGTACACCATACATAGGTCTAAAGACAAAATCAAGCACATGTAAAAATGTCACACACCATACATAGGGCCAAGGTCCAAATCTAGAACATGTTCAAATGTTACACAACATATATAATTAACTAAATATTTTATCTTAAATTAAATTAATTATGGTTGATTAATCTTAATAATGATAAATAGTTATAAAATAGAAGGGTGTTTTAAACACATTTAAAAATAGTAAAAATTAAATCAATCAATTATAATTGATGAAATATAATGATTTAGAACAATACTAAACTATGAAAACGAGAGATAAATTTTGTTTTCTCATGCATTTGATCAACTAGAAAAATATAAAAGCAGTAATAAGGATCAAAACCTAGAATACTCCAAGAATTTGATCCTGAGACATTGTATGAACATGTACACCCATTATATCAATATTGATGGGTGTTGTTATCCTAGACTATCATTCCTATCTTTTTGTATAATGTTGAAAACTAGGGCATAGTCTTATGCGATTATGTGAAATATGTCTATTTATGATAATTTTATCTTATGCATTGCATATGAAACTAAAAAATATATCCTTGAAGTTCAAAACCCTAGATTATGTGACACAAGGAGATAAATGATATGAAAGATTAAAAAGAGGTTAGAGGTTAGATTTATGCTAAACCTCAACACCCACTATGTTGAGTGCTTCCTACATACCAATATTCTAAAGAGGGATCAAAATTTTATGTATTTATTCCACCTAATTTATTTGTACAATTGTGCTCCTTTGAAAATAATTATGCATATATATTCATCTTAAATGCTTGATCACTCTTGGATATGAGTGTATAAAACTAAATTTAGATTTGGCTCATGACTATTTGAAGTGCTTGAAACCTAGTTTGGAAATAATAGGGAGCTTTTGTTTAATGTGCACTTATGTAAATAAGCTCTTCTAATAGTATTGATAAGCTTTGTCAAGATGAGTTAAATTAATTAATTAAATGTTATTTTATATATATTTCAAGGGGATGACCACACACTAGGAAGCCTAATGATATGAAGGTTGGCCTAAGGGAGGGTTTCATTTGAAAATATGGTTATTTGTTTGATGCAGAAACTAAAGAAAGATGAGGACATGAACACCTGATGACTTTAACCCTACCTAGTGTTCATTGTCCCTAAGGGTAAGTGCTAAGTTTTGGGTCCATAATATGGCATACAAGTGATTTTTAGTAATAATAAAATTTATATATGCAATGGATGATAGTCTACGAGAAAAAATAGGTATTCACTTATGTTTATAATAAAGTGTGGTAGAAAATAGGTACTAATTGAGTACATAAGTTAATTAAGGATTAAAGAGACTAAATCAAACAAGATCAAGTATTTATGGATAGATTTTAGTTTGTGTGTGTGTGTGTGTGTGTGTGTGTGTGTGTGTGTGTGTGTGTGTGTGGGTGTGGGTGGGTGGGTGTGTGTGTGTGTATAGATGTATGTATGTATGTATGTGTATGTATATATGTATATTTTATGTATGTATATATGTGTGTGTATGTATACACATGCACATACACATACACACACATACATATATACACACATATACATGCATGTGTGTGTGTGTGTGTGTGCATGTGCATGTGACTTTTTGTTGGTGGAAAAAAAATATATTTGTTTTAGCCAAAGTTTTAAAAAATCATGCATATTAGGGTAGATATAATATTTTTATTTTTTTATTTTTTATAAAAAATTTATTTAAAAATTTTTAAAAATTAAAAAAATTACCTAAAATCTACCATAAAAAATACAAGGTTAATTTTGAATAGGGTAAATCGTAGTGACCTAGAAGATGAAATTTATCCATGTTGTCTAGTTTATGGTCCTACACTGCACAAAAAACATTTTTTTTTAAATACCTCTTATAACTCATGTTTTTAATTTTTCTATTCTATGACTATAATTAATTACATAACTCACAAACCATGGAGTTAAAACTTGAAATTTTTCCACTTTCTATAATATTGAATAACATTTCTTTATCCAATTTTTTTTGCTTCCTTACATTATGAAAATGAAAATTTAATTATTTTTATGATTTTTAAAGTATAAAAACAATCATAAACTAGAGAATTTAAATCTCAAAATAATAGTTTTTTATATAAATGATTCCTCTAATTCACATTTAAGGTTAATGCCATCATGCTTAAACTACTAAATCTATAGCCTAACATTAATACAAAAAAAAATGTTTGTGGAATCATATCTATAAATAGTCAAGGAGAAATAATATTCATATAATTTCACTTACCATTCCCTCCATTATCCAATCACTATTGTCATTCGACATAAATCTTGATAGTTATAAATTCTAAGTATATAAGTAAGTTATGTCCATGTACAATGAATTACTTATAATTAGGTGTCATTGATAGGATTAATCTCTTTCACATACTATGTAACTCATACCACTACTCTCATTTATGTTAATATATCTTTCATATATCGCTAAGTATATAGACAATATTATTCCATGTATCGATGGACATATAAGAAGGGCACACAAATTGAGAGTTTTGGTATATTATACTAAAATCATATATAAAAGGGATCATTTTGGAGTGATAAGTAACCAATCCATCTCCCATTGACATAGTGCACAAAATAACTATAAAATGACCAAGATTTATTTTACTAAACACATATGCTCTCCATGTTAACAACTATGTAGTATGTAAAATAAAGGTTAAAACATATCTAGAATTTAAATACATATGGATAGTTGTTGATGGCACATGGATTTGACCCTCCACTAATGTTGATCAATAGTTAAAATTTGAAAAATCCAACTAAAATTAAAAGTTATTAATTATGTTTGGAATCTCAAATGAGGTACAACCTCATATCTACAATGCCCCTACAACCAAGGACACATAGGACAAGCTTAAAACTTTCTACAAGTCAAAGAATTAAAATCAAATTTTGCACCTCTAGATTGAGCTATATTGTCTCAACTTGAAACCAAAATACAAAGTGGAAACTTTCCTATACCATGTTTCAACTTTATAGGCCTTGTTTCTATCATTAGGAAATAAAATGACATATATATCTTTGGTTCTGATTATACTTAGAGCATTTTTGCATACAAACCAAATTTGTATGACAACAATGAATTCCACAAATAAAAAACCAAATTACATTCTTTGACATGTTATAACAATAAGAATCTATGAAAAATGCATAGGAATATAATGAAGAGTATGTGTTTGCATCAAATCACAATGGGAAGAGGCCCATGAACACTTCAAATAGTCCCCTAAGTAGAATCGTCATTCAAACCAATAGGGAAACAAAACCTTGATCCCATAAAATTTATATCCTATGTGTAAAGATAGGTCATGAATTGAATTATTGTTGGTACAATGAATATAAACAAGGCTCATCCAAAAATAAGGCCATTTTATATAATTCATCATAGGTAGTGAATAAAAATACCCCATTCAAAAAGAATAGGAATAATAAGCAATAACATGGAAATGTTGAAGACAATCATTCTTCATATGATAATAAAGTATTTTCCACATATACACATGAGGAACCCACTTCTTTAAATATAGTCGAGCACATGGATTTTCGTACCACAAGGCACATGTCCATAAGGAAGTAATGGTTCTCCACTTTGAAATGTATAGAATATTGAGGTAATGTCTCTCTTGGTGATGATATGTCTGATATTGTCCAAAGTCATGGTGATATTTCTTTACAGATTGGAAAATTCAATTGTAAGATCATAGATGTCTTGTATGTTTGAGGACTCACAAATAACCTATTGTATGTAAACCAACTACTAGATTACAATATCAAGGTTTAGTTTCAACACAAATTTGGTCAAAAAAATCCTAATCACAAATAATTCTAAAGGCTCAAAAAATATTTCAAGAGCTTCAAATGTAGTCAAAATGTTTCATCTTGATGTTGTCCATAGTAATTATCAAGCCATTATTAAAAATTTTACATACATGGAAACTTTTTTGGCATCATAGATATAGTCAGTTGAGTTATGGGTACCTTATATAATTAAGAAAAAAAAGAATGGTAAGAGGCATACCCACATTTAGGGAAAATTCAATATTTATTCCAATTATTTAGCTAAAAAACAATAAAGAGAGCATTTCATCAAAGTGAATATTTAGGTCCTACTCTATTGGATCTAGTACATACTGATCTATACAGGCACATGACTCCCAACTTGAATGGATTAAAATAATTTCAACTCCTTTTTTATGACTACTCACACAAAATGTGAGTATATTGCTTACAAACTAAGGATCAGGCCTTTCAAGTATTCAAATTTTTATATCCACTATGGAACATGAAACTAGTATAAAATTCATGTCCTCTACATAGATCAAGATAGGGAACACACTAGTAAAACTTTATTTGCATATCTCATGAAAAATGACATACATCGACAGTTAATTACTCTTTATACTCCATAATAGAATGGTGTTACAAAGTTGTATAATAATTTTATCATGGAGATGATATGAATCATGGTTCAACATGTAAAAATACATCATTCATACTAGAGAGAATCAATTTACACAATAGTTTACCTACTAAATAGGTCACCCACCAAAGCTCTCGATGGTATCATGTTGAAAGAAGCTTGGACTAGGAACAAACCTTTTATTTCACATAGTTGGGTTTTTAGTTTTAAAACATATGTGCATGTACCTAAAAATAAAATTAATAAATTAGATAATAAATCTTTGGCATACACCTTTCTTGGCTATAGTGAAGATTCAAAGGCATGTCAACTCATGGATCCAAATACTATAAAGATACACATCAATAAGGATGTAGTTTTTTATGAGGGGTGAGATCAATCCATATTACACACAATAACTTTACATAGGAATCATACCTATAAACATTTCAAATTTTTATAGTGATAATGATGATGAGGTCAATGACGATAGTCAACTAGGATCTCTAACTCCAACACCCACTATTCCATGATGCCCAAGTGGTATATAAGTATAATTTGGTTTACAAAATTTAATGGATTTCCAAAAAATCCACCATATAATCAAGGAATCATAGTATAGTTTGTGCAAAGGTAAATTTGTCCCTCATGAGCATAGTTATAAATAAATTTGAGCCCTCATCATTTCATGAATCCCAAGAGTCCAAACCTTAGAAATAATCCATGGATTCAAAGTATAAATTACTCATGAAGAATAATACATGGTAGTTTATTGATATTATACTATTGAGGGAACCTATTGGATGTAAGTGGGTATTTAAGACTAAATATAAGGCATATGGTAGTATATACAAGTATAAGTAAAATATCATAGCAAAAGGCTATGCTCAAATAAAAGGCATCAACTATGAGGAGACTTTTTCTCCCACAACCAAGGTAAAGTGATCAAAATGACCTTTTCTATGATGGCATAGTTTGGATGGAATTTTCATCATATGGAAATAAAAAGTGCCTTCCTAAATGGATATCTAAAATAAATATACATGACTCAACTAGAGGTTAATGTCACACCTAGTCAAGAATAGAAGATGTGTAGACTTATAAATTCATTGTATGGTCTCAAACAAGCTCCCAAAGCCTAGTACATAAAAGTAGATGAGCATCACATTCAACATGGATTCTAGCCTATACCTCAAAGAGTAAAGGGGGAGGTTACTATAATATTTTTTATGTTCATAATATATTCATCACTACCAATTTATTGAAGATGATATATGTAAAAAATAATGATCTCAAATTATTATTAGACATGAAATATCTTGGGCTCCTACATAATTATCTTGGTAGGGAGGTATGGAAAAAAGGGTATCATATCTTTATGTCTCAAATTAAATATACCAATACAATGTTAAATAATTTTTGGATGATGGATTTCAAAGCAATGGAAACACATATGGATACAAGGATTAAATGATATTGTACATATAAATCACTACCAATAGATGCTACTCTTTATCAATAGTTGATTGGGAATCTTAGCTACCTGACCTACATTAGGCTAGATATCAACTATGTTGTCAGCTATATTTATCACTTCATGTAGGAGTTGAATTTAATATAGTGTAAATTATCTAAGTGGATATTAGGATATATTCAAGTAAAGATAGAGCATGTCATAGAGTACAATAATTATAATATTTTATATTTGACAAGGTACATAGACATAGATCATGCAAGCTCAAATCATGATATAAAATCTACTTATATATTTATGTTTTTTTGGGATCTAGTCCAATATCATGGGGGAGAAAGAATCAAAACTTCATTTATCATTATTATATATATTTAAAATATATCATAGTATTAGGATTTATCTATGAATTGATATGGCTATCTCACATATTTACAAGATTGGAAGTACCACAAAATTAGCCTATAGTTATGTATTATGACAATCAAAGTGTTATTAAACTTAATATCAATCTAAGGTTTCATGATTACACAAAACACATTGAATTTTAGTTTCATTTCATACATGAGCATGTTCAACAACCTAAAATTTATATTAGGTACTACTCCACTCAATATCATTATGCAGATGTCTTCACTAAGTCACTTGCACATGATAATTTTGAGGCATTTTTAGATTTTCTCTCTTGTAATCTAAAATACCATGATAAATTAATGGTATAGTTTTATAATAAATAAATTAAAATATGTAATTTATTTATTTATTTTTAATTTATCCTAATGTTTATGTATTATAAATCTCAAAAGAATTAATAGTTGTGTATTCACTAAACAATCTTCATTGTATTTTGGGAGGTTGACCAATAATGGATTTTGTTAACTCTTATATCATAAAATAGAATATTTTGATAGAATAGTCTCTTAATATTTAGGTAGTAATGTTAAACTATTGTTTTATATAAATATACTACCAATTTAATATGAAGGCCAATGTTTTTGCACTCATATTATTTTTATCCCAAGTAAGGAACACTACATTATAATAAGAAGAATACCACTAACCAAACCTTATTCTATAAATAACCTTTGGGAAGTATTATATAATATTACTCTACCCTTGTTCATATAGTAAATTGAGATTTTTACCTTTATATATCTCAGTCAATGTGTCATTTCATTTTTCCCTCAATTGATATGATTTCATTGATAAACATATCTTATTTTAGATTTGGATCTAAAACCCCTTCAAATACTATGTTGAAATAATAAATTGTAGGCATGTTATTATTGGTGATATTATTTCCAAATATTTAAATTAAATATTTATCATCCTTTGACAAATAATAATTTATTCTCAGGGTGATGAATTTATTTTAAATATTAGGCATTCTACATTATATCACTTTCCAAGATGTCCATTTTATTTTAATTAAAATACACACACGATCCAAATTTGGGTCAATTTTATTCAATGTGGTAAAAAAACAAGATAACATGGACACCATTTCCTTGAGGTTCTCTCTATAATTCCATTTATTTTCATCAATGTATTCATATTATGCCCATGTCAATTATGCATCAAGATCCTAAATAACTAACATTATAGGGAACAAAAAAAATTTGATCCTATATTTTTCTAGGAGCACTTTCATGTTGGCCTCTAATCCTTCACCTTATTTATGGCTTCCAAAATTTATTCTACCAATGTCTCATTTTATTTCACTCTAGGTATAATTAGTGATCATATTATTAAATTAAGCCTTAGGTTTTCCTTCTCAATCGTAATATCTTCATTTTCCTCCTATAAGGAAATTTTATCAACATTACTTTTATAGAATTTATTTTTAACATTTTTCAACTCTTTATGTAATTCACTAGCCTTGGGATGTGTTTCTACTATAAAATACCAAGTACCAAATAGCAAAAGAATGTTTGTAGGAGAAATAGTTCCCATAGGAGTTGATAATGTAGGGATAATGACCTTGAATTGGATCATCCCATGTATTGTTTATTCTGATTTCATTTACAAGTCATTCTTGTTTTCAAGAGTGATCCATAATTCCATATTTTATAATCTAAATATTTAGTTTTTATGTTTTCAAATTTTTTCAATGAGCATTCATTAATTTAACATTCTATAGACACCTAATTTTGGTACATGTCATGCAATTGATATGTTTTTTCTATTTTTGTATATTTGGTTAAGTCACGTATATTAATATCTTATAAGTTCCCTTTCAATTCACATTGGACCCTTCATAGTATTTAATTTTCCTCATTTATTAATGAATTCCTTCATATTTATAATTTATCTTCTTCTATATCCACCCAACAATTCATGTAGGTCTCTCTTTTATGGGTTGTATGCCTTGACTATTTTTAAATCATTTTAAATGTGGTATTTACATTTAACATATAGTATGAATGTATTAAATATTTTAATGGGTACTTTTTGCCATTTTCCCATGGTTTTCAATGCCTTGATTTTTATATTTCACACTTTATCATGGTTTTATTATGCATGAATGTGTCTCAATTTTAATTCAAATGAGTGTATATATACATATGTACCCTGAGCAATAAAAAATATATAATTTACTATCAAGCACATTAAACATATCTATCACACATTGATCATACCTTTATTTTATTTCATTCTCTATTTATTGAAGTCATGTGACTACATACTTATACCAAAAGAAGGGTTGCATTTATTAGAATATCATGTATTTTCATTTGTTGGCATCAGAAGAGAGGATGGAGGCATATCTCACTTATTCAGATGGATCAATTAGATGCACAAAACTACATGATCCATGATTATTAGCTTAATATTTAGATAAATCCCCATTGAAGGGTCTAGAATCAATAACTCTATGTATTCCATTTTATCTTAAATGTATTGCTAAGTATTAAGGCTATATTTGGTTTGGATCAGGGAAGATAAGATTATAACATATTCATGCACCATTATTTTTATCAAATGGATGTTTTTATTCATTTTATATTTATGAATATTTTCAATAATTTTTAGATCCCATGGATCTACAAAACCATTTTTAGACATGTCTAAATGATTTCAAGAGCATTGAACTCTTTAGGGCCCTACAAAACTAGTGTGATCACTTTCAATCTATACAAAATTATTATTTATCTCAAATCACTATATATTTTATAAATAATCTTATACACTATTTTATAAACTATTTTCCAACATTATTGGTCTCTTTTAAAACTTAGGTAAGTCACATTTCAAGTACACAACTCTATATCTCCCTATTTCACTTTCAATTATTGATTACACAAGTTAATTTATGTTTTACCCTATTTTTGATTTAAAAAAGTATATTTTTATGTCATATAATGTGTATAAAACTAAAAATTTCAAAATTATAAATATATACAATGATTAAATACCTTGATTTTGACAAATTACTAAATCTGGAAAGTTGTTATATTGGAAAAATATTAAAAAATATACTTAGCTTTCATAATAAATTATGTTTATTGTTATAATTGTATATAATTGGTAAATAGAATAGGAGGTGAATATATAATATTAGTATCATAATTAGGAATAAAAAAAAAATCTAGACATGTAGAATATTTTAAGTGGATGAAGGTGCAATATGCTCCAATATTTGGTTGTATACCTTTCCTAGTTGACTATGATAGATTGTTGATGTGAACAAGGAGATAAAATATAATTATGGAAATTACATATCACATGTATGATTAGAATAACTATGTGGAAATGAGCACAATAAGTAGACAAAATCATAAAGCACCCAAGTTTTTTTACTGTAGACTTGTCATAGTTGGTTTGCGTAAAAATTAATCATTATGCCTTATGTACATATGGGTGTTGAGTAATATGATAAATCACAACTATACTTTGGCCACAAATTTTATCTTTTTGTCTTATCTTGTCTATGAAAACCTTAGATAAATTTGATAACTTAAAAACCTATAGGAAAAAGAGAGGAGTGTAATGGGCTAAATTGGCATCAATCACCCCTTGATGATTGACCACTACATAAATATCCAATACTCCAAGGAGTGAATGTGAATTTTTTTTCCTTTGAATATGTTTATATTAGTATAAAATATATTAGATAATTGATAATGATAGATCTTAACTTAGCTTATGGTTGATCTTTTTTAATGATTTAGAATTTATGTATAATATGGAAGATTTGATCAATGTGCATAAGCGTGTATGCTTATATGAAGTGAATATAAAATGGGTATAATTAATAACTCTTGATATTTATTTATTGGTTAATATTTTTAATTTTTCCTTTAACTAACCAAGTTAAATGTGTAGGAATACCTAAAATGATGTTTTAAATTTTATAAACTAGTCTTTATTTAGTGTGGGATGTAGTCATTGTAAGTGGATATGGGTGAAATACACCTATATCCACTTAGTGTAGACTTATCAAGGGAGATTCAAGATAATTATTCTCTATTTGGGATCATATAAATGTGATTTTAAATAGATTTATAATTTGATATTGAAATTTATGTATAATAGTAATGGTAAACAAAGGGTCAAACCCATATATAGATGAATTGATTAGAGGATTGGTGAATAAGATTCATGTATTTGTGCACAATTCATATGGTTTGAAATATATCAAGAATTAGCATTTTCAAGTATGTGTGATTCAATTTATGTGTCTAAATTTCCCTCCTTAATTCCAAAATGAAATTATTATAGTAAAGGAGAGAGTTGAACATGATTGTATATAACACACTTTATCTTTGATTATATACAACAATTGTGTAAGGCACTCAAATTTAGAAAACTTTCAATAACTCATGAATTATTCATTTTGTTCATTTCAAATTTGAAAAAACAATCTCTTTGAAATTTTTAAAATTAAAAATAAGATCAAGGAATGAGTACATCTATATAGGTGAAACCACATTTCCCTATACAATATAATTAGTGATGGATAAATATTCCCTCTTATTGATTGGAAAATATAAACCAATGGTAAATTGAGAGTGATCAAATCATAATTTTTAATAACTAATAAAACCCTTGAGTTGGAATGATGAATTATCTCAACTCATGAATAGAGAAAATTAACAAACATAGTAATCCAAAATTATGGAACTATGCTAGGTTTTATATAAGTGATGCCAAGGTTTTTGAGTGTCACTAGACATGAACATACATCACTCACATATATTGGAATCAATATTTCAAATAGATCTAGATAATATATTAGCCTGATGAAAAGAGAATGAATAATATTCATTCCCACATCATGACCATATTTTTCATAGAATTGTCCTTGAAATGAATATTTTGAATTTGAATTTGTATATCTATCTCTTTTGAACTTTTAAATATGAAAATTTGGAACTTTGAAACTTTCAATTTTGCATTTTTACACTTTGAAGAAGAATGAACATTCATGGATCTCATGCCTACCCAAAATTTGTGCTAATTATATATAATTTTATGCATATATAATGCTCAATTATGAATTTTTTACAACCTGTAACTTAGATATTGTAATTATTTTTCATATGCCCATGCACATGCATTCAAGTGTGTATAATTCTAAAATTTAAATATTTTGAAAATTTAGTGCATATGCATATCATATACCAACATAAGATTTATTAATGTGTTAATATATGTTATATTCTTGATTCCTAAATCATTTTGAATGTTTGAAAACATGTACTCTATTATAGAATATGATATGTGCATTAGTTTGAATATTTGACATGTAATCTATCTTTTTATAACCTATATTCTTTCCCAAATATTTTCATGGAGGTTTTGGATCTCTAATACAATACCAATGTGATTCCCCACTTTTGAGATGAGAGATATATCCTATAAGTCATTCATCTCAAAATAAGAGTTACTTGTTTCAAGTGACAAAGATATAATCACGTAGTAATCATGTTAACATATTGGAGAGCGTACCACCATAGAATTTTTATGTCATTAAAGCATGTTTGTAACATAGTCAATGTGATACATAAAAATTTCATGTCTAAATATATTTATCAATAAATCATGTATTAAATTATGCATATTTAAAGTAGACTATGGCCCAGGAGTGCATGATAAATACCATGGCACCACCAATCAAGCTCAAAAACACATAAGCATAATATGCAATAATGTCATGAAATGTCATGAAATAAGGCCATGGGCCACATATAAGGGACTTGTTCAAATGTCACATAAGAAAATATTTTACATAAGGCCAAGGGTTAAAAATAATGGACATTTTTAAATATCTCACATACCACACAATTATATCTTAGAGATTATCACACAATTTTTACAAAAGGCCTAAGGGCCACCCAAAATAATAAATTAATGTTAATCCTATTATAAAATAAAGTAAACAACATCATAGTAGCATAGAACAAGTGAAAACTAGTCTATTCCATCCATATGTATCAATGTTATATTGTTATAAAAGTAGCATATCCATGTAACAAAATTTAAAGTATGAGCCTTTTACCAATATAAGTGTAAGATATGTAGCTAAATATTACATTTCAGATCATAGAAAAAACATATTATGTTGTAACATGTATAATTAGTTGCCCCCAACATAGACATGGCCACTAGGTATAATAGAGTCCAACATCTAAGAATTCCCTATAATGCATGTCTTGCATCACACTTAAATAACTCATGAAATGCATGTGTGTATAAAAAATAATATGTCATATACCAACATATATGATAAATAACATATATAAATAAGTAAACTAGCATCTTATGTCATGCTCAAGTCCTAATTTTTTATTTTTTGAAAATATTATGAATGTTTTTGTATTTTTCTATATTTAATTTTTTTAGATTTTGGAAAAATTTGTTTTTTTTAATTTTTGATATAGATGCAAATGGAATAACCTATGATCCCAAAATTATAATAATTATAGTTCTTGCTTGGATCAAATAGTTAAATCTTGATTTTACATGGATGAGGAATGGTAGATGTGGATATATCTAAATTGGAAAAATCATCAAATGTCATATCATAACTGTCATGATCACTACTTATAGAATTTGTTGGTATATGTGTAACTGAAGAAGGTGCAGGACTTGGTGAAGTATTATGTTTAATTTCCTTTGTTTTTTGTAGAACATGTTGAATTATATTAAGAGTTTTTTTAGGATGCAATGAAGAGGATTTAGACTTTTTAATAACTTTTAATAACTCTTTGAAATGAAGATTTTTGCTTGGGATAGTATACCCTCTTTCCTTGCACTAGTTGTATAGAAATAGTATGTATAGGTTCCATAATTGAATCTACATTATTCTCTTATATGGGTGCATTGATTATCTATGTACTACACTTTAGAGGATATGACATAATTATCTTTTGATGGTTCTCTTGAATAGGTGACATAATCAACTATGTTGTTTTTATGGGAGGAGGAGTTACCACTAATATTAGAGGATACTCATATGAAATTAATTGAAATTTGACCACTATGTATGTACTTGAGGAATAAATATAGTTTATATGGTACTACATGTATATTTTGTATCCACATTCATCCTAATAACACATTCAATACCCTTGTGTTTGGTAAGAGGATAAATGGAGTATCAATAGTTGTTAAACCAACATGGAGAGCTAGTAGTATATGTCCCAAAGTATCCTATCTTTTTCCATAAAATTATTTTAATATATTTTATGTATCTTTTAAATATTTCTCTATGTATCCAAAATTATGGAGTGTCATCGTGCATTAGTTTTCACTTGAGCCATTCTCAATCATGACAATATGGATTGTTGAAGTGGGACACAATCAAGGATTGAGACTAAATAAACACAAATGCATAAATATTTGAAACATATAGAATAAATATGTAGAAGATATATCATGTTACATAAGTGAATTCAAACATGAGCAATAAAAATATTCATTATCATTCATTATCCAAATAGCTTTAGGAAAGGTACATCTATAGAGAAGCAAAAAGCAACTCAAAACTAGAAAATAGGTTAAACCACATATTTTTGAATGGCCTAATATGACACTGATAAATCTAAAAAATGTATACGAAAAACCATATAATGATAAAAAAATACACTAACACACCCCTTAATTATAGTCTACGTGGGTATAATAATTGGGTCCTAAAAACAAGGCATGATGAGGTACCCAAGTACATATAAAATCTCCCAAAAAGTAGAGAGAGAGAGAGAGAAGGAATGAACTAAAAATACCCCTTAAAAGATGATTTTGGAGCTATCTAGACCTAAATAATATCCCTAAATGAAGATACTTGATCTCATTGAAAGGTTTGGTGAATATATCATTAATTTACTCTAAGTTCTAGAAATAGTGAAGATAAATAACGTGTTCATGAATAAGCTCCTAAATGAAATGCATTTTAATCACAATATTCTTGGTATAATCATTAAAATTGGATTCCTATATATATGGATGGTGATTTTATTATCACAAAAGATGATGGTTTGTTGTTTAAACTAGATACAAACTTAGTGAGAATCCCCTGAATCCAAATATCCTCAGTGGTAACATTAATAGCTCCTTTGTATTCTGCCTATGTAGAAGATAAATTAATAGAATTATGATTCTTATGTGACCAAATAATTATTCCTAAACTAAGAGAGAAACAATATTTGGAATTAGACTTGTGATTCTGAATATCACTATCCCAATCTAAATATATATACCCAAGCAAGTCAATGTGCCTTATCCATAATGAATCCCAAAACTATGAGTACCTTGAATGCAATGGATAATATTATTATTTATTTATAGTTCATTTCATGTGATTCCTACATAAATCTAGAGACCATACCCACTACATATGAGATATGAGGTCTAGTTTTTGTAATATAGATGAGACTGCTAGTAAGTTATCAATAAAAGGTAGCTTCAACCAAAAGAGAAGGACAATTATCCTCAAGCTTCACACTGGATAGAAAGGGAGTTAGAGATAGCTTATAGTCAACCATGTTAAACCATGAAATCAAATCAAGAGGGGTGGATTCAAAAATTTGGGGGACAAAAAAATGACATGATGAAAAACATATAACTGCTTTTACAAATGAAAAATGCCCTTTTAAAAAAAAACCAATATCAAATTTGATCGAGGTTGGTACCAAGCCTAAATGGCATATTTCCTTTTTCATAAAGTGTGTGCACCATTTTTAGAAAAGGGTGTATTCCCTTTGGAACATGTTCTTGGATGGAAAGTTCAAAATTTTGAATGAAAGGGTGTACACCCTTTGACAAAGCGTATATACCCTTTATAGTAGAAATCATGTACACCCTTTGATAAATGGAGTGTGTCCTTTATCAAAGGGAGTACACCCTTTGATAAAGGGTGTACACTCTTTGTAGTAGAAATGGCATACATCATTTATTAAATTATGTATGCCTTTTGAGTTATAAAATGTTTTTTTCTTGTTTGAATTATGAAATATTAAGTAAAATAAATGTAATAAGTTTAAGTTTAAATTTAATTTTATATTCTTATACTTTATATTTATTTTAATAAATATAAAAAATTATAGCCACTCTATATATTCTAAAATTTAATCCAAAGCTATAAGGTTTACCATTTAGAAGTTAGTTCTTCAAAATCCATTCTAGTCAATACTTAGTTTTAATAATTTCAGGATTAGAAACTGACTAAGATATTAGAGTTATTAAGCTCTAAGCTCAAGTATGGATGTCACTTTTTGAGATAGATATAGGAATATATATATATATATATATATATATATATATAGGGGCGTAGGTATGGATTGGTAGAGATAGAGATAGGGTATGTGCTAACACGGATGTAGTATCTATGTAATATGATGGAATGGAACATGCACATATGCATTGACCTATCTCGACTGATACATATTACCCTCCATATATGCATTGACCTATCTTGACTGATACATATTACCCTCTAAGTTTTTTTTCCCATATCATATTCATGGTCTAGGTTATAATGTTAATACCATTATAGGTGGTGATATTCCTAAATTGGGTCCATATCGTACTCTGAGTATGCCTTGGTCCCCCATATAGTAAATTAATGGATAGCATAGGAATGGGCCCCTACCATAGATATATGGGGGGAATAGTTATAAATTAATTATCTTGATTTGAATCCTACCTTACCTAATAAGCCAAGGCCTACCTACTTTATCTATGCCAAGGAGTAATGCAAGTGAATCTTGCTTTCCTAATGTCTAGATTTACTTCACTCAATAGCATATCAAAGGAAGTTTTCCTTCTTGATATATAGAAATTAAGGAATAGTTTTCAATGGAATCTTGCCTTATCAATATCTTATTTTGATTTTTTTATGGATTAAGACATAACTATGAAAAAAACTTGCTTCTAGATAGATAGCTTTGTTCATGCCCTGCCTACTTAGTTATGCGCTACCTGATAAGGTAATGTAATATTTTTTATTTATATATATCTTCATTCATGTCCTACCTAATTTAATTTATTGAATATATTTTTATCTATCAAGGAATCTTGTTTCCTAATCTATAGCTTGCATATATTCTTGCCCTACTTACTTAGTTATTCCATACCTACTTTGCTTTTATAATTAGTAAGGGAAGATTTATTCCTAATAGATACAATGATAAAATAATTTTTGAATCATGTTACATATTTAATATATCTATACCATATATTATTTCATACCTACTTTACCTACTTGAGTATGCCCTACCTAGTTAAATATCATAGACATTTCTTGATCTTGAGTATTCCCTACCTAAATACTCAATCCATATCTTGATCTTGATTATTCCCTACCTACCTTATTATACTTTAGTATTCCCTACTTAATTTAAACCTACTTGAGTATGCCCTACCTACCTATCCTTCTTTCCCTACCTACTTGAGTTACTCACTTTAGTATGCCCTATATAATTGAATACCCAAGATATATCTTGATCTTGAATACCTGTATCTAATATTGACCATATTTATCCTACCCAATTCATATATTAAATACATCATATATTATTGAATGCCCAATCCATATCTTAAAAGGAGAGGGCTCATTATCAGATCAAGGATTAAAGGAAAGGGGGTATTTTTAATGGATGCTTAAAAATTAGGAGAGGTGGCATTCCACCTATATAGAAAAAGGAGAGGTGGCATTGCCTGAGCCATGTCTTAAAATAATAAGGGTAATTATCACCTATATCGAGAAAAGAGTGATTAGGGATGATCAAGAAAAATACTTGAAGATAAATTTGAGCCAAATTCCTAATTAATTTATGGGATTTTCAATCAATGGGTCTATCTATATGCATAAATGATTGGCATATAGCATATACACTGTAACATAATTTTAGTCATGATATGGTGACTCATCATGATATATACTACATACCTAGTACTACATATAGATATGGTGGTCACTCATACATGGCATTTACCTAAAGTCATGATATATTCACTCATACCAAACATGAATGTAACTAATCACCCTAGTACACTCCATTCAGAATAGTAGGAATTAAAACAACATTCAAGAGTAATCCTAAAAATAAATCATTCATTCTAAAAAAATGTTAGATAGATGGGTTAATCCATGCATTCTTTAATTTCAATCTCACGCATGCATAACCTGACCATTTTAATCTAAAATTGCATAGAATAGAGTCATCTTCTAGCATTCCAAACTCACATAAGACACTACCATAACCAAAACCACTACCATTACTATTTATGGTGGAGGGGAGTGATTTCAAACACTATTTTCTCAAGCTCATAAAAAAATCACTAATATCACTATCTCCCTCTCCCCAAACCATATAAAGAGGGGGATCAAGCACATAAATCATCATTTATCATCAAAATCACTCCCTCTTCATTAATTATCATCCTTCATCCCCCTCTCATTGAGCCTCATTATCCCTCATCATCCTTAATCACTCCCACATCATCCATCATCATCCCTAATCACTCCCTCATAAACCTCATCATCCCTAATTATCCCTATTCACTCCCTCATCATCCTTAATTATCCCTAGTCACTCCCTCATCATCCCTAATCACTCCCTAAATGTCCTTAATTTTCCATAATAACACCCTCATTAACCCTCATCATCTATAATCATCAATAATCACTCCTTCATCATCCCTCATTACCTCACATCATCCCTAATCACTCATTCATCTACCCTCATCATCCCTCATAATCACTCCCTCATTGTACTTCATCTTCCCTAATCACTATTTCAATGGCCCTCATTATCCTAAATTACACCTCATTAATCCTAATCATACTTAATCATCCATATTCACTCCCCATTCATCCCTCATTACCTATCATCATACATAATCACTCTCTCATTGACCCTCATCATCCCTCATAATCCTTAATCACTTCTTAATCATCCCTAGTCACTACCTCATCATCCTAATCACTCCCTCATCATCCCTTATTATCCGTAATCATCCTTAATCACTCCCTTAATGGCCCTCATTATGTCTAATCACACCCTCATTAACCCTCATCATCCCTCATTTCCCCTCATCATTTCCATCACTCCCTAATCAACCCTCATCCTCTTTCATCATCCCTAATCACTCCCTCATTATTCCTCATCATCCCTTATCATCCTTAGTCCCTCCCTCATCATCCATAATCATAGACTCATCATCCCTCATCATCCCTAATGATCCCTAATCACTCCCTCAAGAGTCCCTTATTATCCTTAATTACACCCTCTAATTGACCCTCATCATCCCTAATTATGCCTAATCACTCTCTCATGGCCCCTCATCATCCCTAATCACTCCCTTATCAACCCTCACCATCCCTAATCACTAACTAATCATCCCTAGTAACTCCACCATTATCCATAATCACTCCCTCATCATTCTTCATCATCCTTCATCATCCCTAATTAATATTTCAATGGCCCTCATTATCCCTAATCACACCCTAATTGACCCTCATCATCCCTAATCATCCATAATCACTCTCTCATCATCCCTTATTTTCCCTCATCATCCCTAATCACTACCTTATCATCCCTCATTGGACCTTATCATCCATTATCATCCCTCGTTCTCCCTCATCAGCCCTCATTATCCTTAATCATCCCTAATTAATCCCTCATTATCCCTCATCATCCCTTACCATCCTTTATCACTCCCTCATCAACCCTCATTATATCTCATTATCCCAATCACTCCCTCATCATCCCTAAGCATCCTTAATCTCTCCCTTCTTGAACCTCATTATCCTTAATCACACCCTCATTGACCCTCATCATTCCTAATCATCCCTAATCACCCCCTCATCATTCATCATTGTCCCTCATCATCCATAATCACTCCCTCATCAACCCTCATCATCTATCATCATCTATAATCATTCCCTCATTGGTCATCATTATCTCTTATCATCCCTAATTAGACCCTCATCATTCCTCATCATACCTAGTCATTCCATTATCATCTTTTATTATCCCTCATCATCCCTAATCACTAACTCATCATCCCTAATCACTCCCTCATCATCCCTCCTTATCCCTAATCACTCCATCATCTTGAGTGGCATAGAATCCTATAAATATTTCTTAGAGGACTTTCCCATGCAACTATAGCCACTGATGGCTCATGTCTATCCCTCATGGTTCTCCCAACACAATAAAAAATATATAAAATGGATATAGAATAATAATAAAACATCAACAATATATAAAACCAAAAAATAAATAATAACAATATTCAAACAACCTTATTCCCTCCAAATTATTTCTCTTAGTTATCCATCATTATCTTCATGGTGATTTCCATATTTTTTAGCCCTTGAAATTATGGATCAACTTTAATCTCCCTTTCCATACCCTTGAAATTCTTTTTTGGTCTAATATAGCCTTCATAATCTTATTTCCTTTTTATTATTTTCCTAAGACCATCCATACTATTAATACAATTGTGCATTTCCAGCTTGTTGAAATCTACTAAAATACCTAGGTTTTCTTTGAGAATTTCATTCTTTTTCCAAGCTATTCACTTTGTCCTTCAGTATTTTCACCTAGACTATAACCTTTTTTAATTATTATTTATTACAAAAGAAACCTCCCTCCTAATTCATATTCTTAATAGACTCTTTCATCAAATTATGGTCTTTCATGAACCATCTTAAAAATGCTTTATGCAGGTCTATATCTTTAGCCATCTAAGTTCCCTTGTAATATGTGAAATTTTCAAGTATTATTTAGTTTCATTGGGTTGATGCAATGTATTCCATTTTCAAAATAATGTATATGTTTTATTTTAGACTCTTTAACACTCTATTATCAACCCTGTCATGGTGTTAGAGCTAGGGATTAACAATTCCTTCTTCACAAACAATATTGGGATGTAGTTATATGAAATTTTGTATGATTTACTTATTTAGACATAATAATCACATATAACTAATGTGTTCATCTGAATTACATATATTGTGTAGCTCATGTACTCTTTCTAATATAGCTAAAGTAGTTTTCAATGTTTAATATGGGAAAGTTATTCTTAGTTGTTCAGTATGCTAATATTAGACATGTCATGTTTTTGTGTTTTTTGTATACTTTTAGTATGATAATATCAGAACTTATTATAATAGGGAAGTTATAGAAACTCATTATTATACTTGTAACATAAGTAGATGTGTCTTGGGAATGAATTTATGGAGATTACCTTATTTTTACATCAAGATTTCCTTTGTGTTAGTCTTCTTTGGCTTCTTATGACTAAATTTAGTCATATTAAAATTTAGTCTAAGATAAGCTAAAAATCATTACATAAATCAAAAATCATAACATAGATGTGCATAAAAAATAAGATAAAAGTATCATCTAATTTTCATGCATCTCTTGATAATTCCCCCTCTTTTATACCTTGATCTGATAATGTCCCCTCCACTAATTTTTATTCATGATAATGCCCCCTCCCCTTTCAAGATATGGCTCAAGTATTTAATTAGGTATTAGGAATTCAAGATATGGATTGGGTAAGATAGATATGGTCATGATTATATATGGGTATTCAAGATCAAGATATGGCTCAAGTATTCAATTAGGTAGGCCATAACATGGATGGCTGAATATTGGTGGTTTGTATAAAGTAATAGATTTTAATTTGAGTTGTGTTGATACAGTTATCAGGAGTAGAAATAAATTTGATTGCATTGAGTTAGCTGATGCAGTCTACTATAGATGGTGAATATGAGATAACTATATCAACATTGGATGATATTTGTCATTTTATTCTGAAGCTATATATTTAAATATATAATGTTGTTTTATATAGTATGAGATATGATAAATAAAATGAACATTATTTATCCATTTGATATAGCTATTACTAGGTATAATTGGTTGAACAGTGTCGAGCTAGTTAATGTTGTCAAATATGGGGAGATTAAGAATATTTTGGATAACCCATAGAGTGTCAATCAAGGGTAGGTTGGTAGGAGGGATGTAACCTTCATATTTAGGTTAATAATAAGAATATATATGAACTACATGAGCATATAAATTGAAGGCATGAATTTTAGCTAAGGTATTTTGATAATTCATTTCATCCAAATCTTATGACTAAACTTAGACCATAATGTAATAATAATCAAAAGAGGAATAAATATTATAGGCATGAAAAGTAGGTTGATCAATTTTGGTAGCAAACTGATCAATTTCAATAGTAGTATTGTATACCCATATTTAATCATGACCATATCTATCTTACATGAGCCATATCTTGAATACTTGATAAAAAATTGAATACCTAAGCCATATCTTGAAAGGAGAGGGGCCATTATCATGCTTGAAAATTAATAGATGGGGAATCATCATACCAAGGGATAAAGGATATATGGAATTATCAATGGATGCTTAAAAATTATAAGAGGGGGCATTATCACCTATATATATAAAGGAGAGTAAGCATTGACTGAGCCATGTCTTGAAAGGAGAGGGTGAATTCTCACCTATATAAAGAAAGGAGTGACTAAGGATGATCAATAAAAAGTCTTGAAGGTAGATTAAGTTTGAATTCCTAATTACTCCCTCATCATCCCTCATCATCTCTTATCATCCCTCATCAACCTCATCATCCCTAATCATCCCTAGTCACTCATCATCTCTAATCATCCCTAATCACTTACTTAATTTCCCTCATTATCCCTAATCACTCTTTAATTATCCCTAATTCCCCCTCATCATCCCTAATCACTCCCTCATCGACCCTCATTATACCTCATCATCCTTAATCAATCCCTTAGGAGACATCATCATACCTTATCATCCCTAATCACTCCCTTATTATCCCTCATTATTCTTCATTATCCCTAATCAATCCCTCATCATCCTTAGTAATTATGACATCATCCCTAATCACTCCTTCCTTATCCTCATTTATCCCTAACGACTCTTTCATTTTCCCTCATCATCCATAATCACGCCCTCATCAACCCTTAGCATTTCTCACCATCCCTAATCACTCCTTAATCATCCATAATTTCCCCTCATCATCCCTTATCACTCTCTCAATGACCCTCATCATCTTGTATCATCACCAATAAGACCTCATCATCCTTAATCCCACCCATATTGGCCCTCATTATCCCTCATCATCCATAATATCTCCCTCATCACCCCTCATCATCCCTTATAATTCCTAATCAATCCCTCATCATACCTAGCCACTTTAACATCATATGTTATCATCCATAATCACTCTTTATTCATCCCTCCTTATCCCTAATGACTCCCTCATTGTCCCTCATCATTATTAATCTCTCCCTCATCAACCCTCATTATTTTTCATCATCCATAGTCACTCATTAAACATCCCTCAGCATCCCTTATCATTCCCCTATTGACCATCATCATCCCTAATCAATATATCATCATGCCTAGTCACTATGTCATCATCCCTAATCACTCCATCCTCATCCTTAATCACTCCCTCATTTTTACTCATTATCCCTAACCACTCACTTATCAACCCTAATCATTTCTCATCATCCCAAATTACTCATTTTTCATCTATCATTATCCCTCAACATCCCTTATCACTCCCTTAGCATTCATAATCAATCCATCATCATCCTTCATTATCTATAGTTACTTGGTCATCATTCATAATCGTCCCTCATAATCCTTAATCACTCCCTCATTATCTATAGTCACTCCCTCATCATCTCTCATCATCCCTCACCATCCCTAATCACTCTCTCTTCATCCCTCCTCATCCCTAATCACTCAGTCATTGACCCTCACTATCCCTCAACATCCTTAATAACTCCCTCATCATCCTTCATAATCCCTAATCATTCTATCCTCATCCCTAATTACTCCCTCTAATAAATTGATGGTGGATGCAATGGTTTCCTACTTGTGTCGATGAACTTTTAGTCTAGTTACAAGTTTATCTCACTCAAATAAGGCTTAAATATGGTTTCAAATCAAGTTTATCATTATGGATTGGAAATTGATATGTTCATGATTCCCACTATCATTATATATAGTATCTATCATGATCTTGAATTTATACTAGAATGTCTATCATGGTCATGATCCCCACTATCACTATCACTATCATTGGCCAAAATCTCTATCTTGATTAAATATATCATGAATTATTCTTAAATTATAAATTGGTTGGGTGATATAGGGTTTGTTCCACCTAGGGTACCCCTACAAGGTTATGTTGATGTACATGTCCCATCATAAAGACCCAATTTTAGTTTATCTTGGTGTGATTTAAACTATGTGATTGAGAAATATATCCATGTAGAATTAAGTCTTAAGTAAACTAAAAATTAATGTCATAGTTATATAAATTGACTATTTTAATGTTCATCAATGTGGTTATCTCATTGATCGATACATTGATCATGATCAAGAACACAAATGTATATATTTGATTATGGTCAATTAATATCCAATATTAGTTAAATATTTTTGGTTTACAGTTCCAATTTCAAGGTCTTATACTAGGAATATATCAGTATATTGTACTAAAACCTCTAGAGGAAATGGATTTGGTCACCCAACATGAGAGTTATGCTAATCCCAAAGTTGAGCCAATCCTAAACCTAAACCAATCCTAGATGTAGCTATCCATGGAAAATATTATTAGGATTTTGGATTCCTAATTTAATGTGTGTGTGTGTGTGTGTGTTTAAAGGATAGGGATTCCACCTGATATATATGGATTTCCTTTTTATATCTAGAGAGTAAGAGTATCCTAAAGATAAGTATTGAAGATTTAAACTTTTCATTATAGATGGAGAAGAAAACTATACTATGGGATTGGAATAAGACTAATCATATATTGGCACTCAAATTGGGACTCAGGTATTGGATTCAATCCTTAATAGATCTATGTATTGAGGGATTCAATAAATATGGGTAGATATATGTATATATGATGTAGAATACTAATAGTCAATTGGGGTGTAAGCTTCAATAGATATCCTTTAATGTCCCAGATTTATATATATAGGGGGAATCCATAATCCCACTAATATTTTTCATTTATGGCTACATATAGGTTATCTCAACTCAAAGTGGGCAACTAAATCAATTTCCTCTAGAGTTTTTTATTAGTAGAGTGATATCTTCCTAGTATAAGACCTCAAAATTGGGACCATAAACCATAGGTATTTAAGTAAATATTGGAGAGTGATAAACTACAAATAAATATATAAATTTTTATGTTAGACCATGATCAATTCCTTGATCAATGATGTTACAATGTTAATGCATAGAAAAATAATTGGTTCATATGTCTATGACATCAATTTTGTGTCATATTGAGATTTCATTCCACATGGTTGAATTCCTCAACCATAGTTTTAATGACACTAGGATAAACTCCAATTACGTGTCTATTATGAGCCATGTACATCAACCTAACCTTAGAGTGGCACTCAAGGTGGACCAAACCCTAGATTACCTAGCTAATTTTGCATTTAAGAATAGTTCTTGAATTACTCAACCATGATAGAGATTTTGACCAATCATAATGATTATGATAGTGGGGATCATGATCATGATATATATTATAGAAGAGAGTTGGATTATGATAGATATATCTTGGTCAATTCCACCTCTCCTTTCTCTATATAGGTGATAATTCCACCTCTGCTAATCTTTAAGCATCCCTTGATAATGCCCCTCTCCTTTATTCCTTAATATGATAATGCCCATTCTACTAATTTTTAATCATGATAATTCCCCCTCTCCTTTCAATATATGGATTGGATAAGATAGATAGGGTCAAGATTAGATACAGGTAATCAATATCAAGATATAGCTTAAGAATTCAATCGGGTAGGGCATACTCAAGCAGGTAACTCAAGTAAGTAGGGCATACTCAAGTAGGTAACTCAATTAGGTAAGGCATACTCAAGTATAAAAATGTAGGTATGGCATATTCAATATTAAGATATGGCCTAGGTTTTTAAGTAGGGCATACTCAAGATCAAGATATGGCTTGGTATTCAATCAGGTAGGGCATACTCAAGTAGGTAAAGTAGGTAGGGAATACTCAAGTGGGAAAATTAAGTATGGAATACTCAATGGTAAAGATTTATTACATATGTAACATGATTCAAAACTTTTTCTCTCTCTATATCTAGTGGGAAGCAAATTTACCTTTCTTATATAATATAACTAGGTATGACATAGCTAATTAGATAGGGGAAAATATATGAAAGCTATAGATTGGGAAGTAAGCTTAAATTTATAGCTAAGATAATATTATATAAATTTAATTAGATAGGAAATAAATGAATCTATATATCGAGAAGAAAATTTCCCTTGCCTTATTGGGTAGGTCATAGCTAAGTAGGTAGGGAAAGGACAAAGTTATCTATCAAGAAACAAGCTTCCCTTGATAGTTATGCCTTAATCCAAAAGTAAATTAAAGCTATATATTTGGAAGGTAAGCTTCCCTTAAAATTTATGCCTAATTCCCTTTTTATATATTAGGAAGGTAGTCTTTCCTTGATATTTTATTGGGTGAAGCAAAGCTAGATATCAGGAATGTAATCTTCCCTTGCCTTACTCCTTGGCATAGATGAATTAGGTAGGGAAAACTTCCCTTGACTTATTGGGTAAGTATGCTTGAGATTAGGATAGGGCCTTCAGAATGGTTCCCCCATATATATATGGTAAGAGGCTTGTTCCTATGTTATTCCTTGATTTATTATTGGGGATAAGATTATACTCATAGTATAGCAAGGCCCTAGTTTGGGAATATTACCACCTAGAAGAGTGTTAACATTATAACCTAGACCATGAATAAGATATGGGAATAATAGTCTAGGTTTTTGTTATATCTCAAATTTCCACCCTTGAGAGGTTTATTTAATCCCTCTCAACTTTATCTATGCAATGGGATTGATCCTAGGTTATGGGTGACCTTTAGGTGGATCAAACCTATAGATATATTGATAACTCTACATGATGTATCAATTAGGCTCTTTTACACTACTAAATTGAAAAGAAAAGGAAGAAAGATAACATGAAATAAAATTAACTAAGAAGTTGATACACAAAATAAATATATCACTACCAACTAACTAAATTTTCACATGTAGACCAAGAGACTAACCTTAACATACACTACTAAGAATTTAAATCTCTCACATAAGCACTTCAATGTAGAGGTTATTATAGATTATTGGCTAGGAATACTAATCAAGAGGTCATAAAATGACAATAAGAAGTATAAAAAATTACTCAACCCTCACACTTCACTTGAACACTTCACATGACCTAAAAAAAAATCTTTACAACTGCATATAGGTGTTAGAAAAGGACAACATGACATGGAAGACTAGTCAATTCACTTGACAAGATTGAAATTTCATACACACACACACACACACACACACACACACACACACACACACACACACACACACACACACACACACACACACACACACACACACACACACACACACACACACACACACACACACACACTAATTGAAATCATAAGAGGAGTTAAAACCATATTTTTATTATTGATAAAAGTCATATAAATGGGCAAGGCTTTACCATACCTAGGTAGAGGATGAATACAAAGTCAATCAAGGCTGAATTTATAGAGAAATGAGAATAGAAGAGAGGGGTGCATAGAAGAGAAGTATTAAAAAGTTTCAAGTGAAAGCTAAAATATAGAAGTGAGTTATAAAAAATTAAATTATATATTCAATTACAATTTTTTCTCTCTTGAAGATGCATCTTCTTCCAAATGGTGTAGGAATCTTCATATTTACTTCAAACCTTGATTTTCTTCTTCAAAGTGCCCATATCTTAGATTGGAGGGTGAAAAGTAGCAATATTTTATCATTAGGTCATTTGAGTTACCTTTTCCCCCTCCTTAAATTATTATATAATCTCTTTATACTAATGTTACAATAATGATTACACCTTTTAGGTGTCTTGAAGCCCATTTGACTTCACTACACCTCTCCTTGCCCAAATGGCTCAAATCCTGACTTTATCTTCATGAATAAAATTATTATTCATGGATGGAATATATAAATCATAATATACCTTAAAAAACTCATTTTAATCAATTAAACACTTGCCAAGACGTCATTTCACACCTTAAGCTCTCACTAGCCTTCAATTCCTGATAACCCTAAAAACACACAAAGATCATTATGTAGGACAATTTATAAATTATATTGGAAAAATAAAAAATTATTTTAGTAAAAAATATACCCTTAAATATATTTTCCAAATTTAATGATCCAAATATGAGTGGAAGTGTACTTATTCACTTGATCTCTCTCTAATTAGGCCTTAATTAGGTCTCCAAGCCTAGAAACTAAGATTTCACTCTAAAATATTCCCACACATGTGAAAACTCCAATATATGTTTGATTCAATTACCCCACACTATTACCATTTTCCATAACAAATTAAGGTTTTTGAAACCTTGTGTAATTAGTCAAACCAGGAAATGGCCAAAAAACATAGTCTTTGACAAGCTCTTGTACTGCCTTCAAGAATTTGACTTGTTTGAGGACTTATAGGATTATATGTATTGGTTTTTGAAATTTTTAATATATTAAACACCTAAATATACCTTATATAATTATTTTTATTTTCTCATGAGGTCAAATACCCTTTTTTGAGCCTAAAAACTCACAAAAACACAACATTTAGTGAGTCCATACATGTGAAAGTGAAAGAAAGTATCATGGTGAGGGTCATACTATAGTTATTAATGATTTAAAAGTCTATTAAAGGTAAATAAAATTTACTTTATAACCTTAGGAAGTCAATTTCTCCAATCAAGTCACTAGAGTGATTCGTGGCAGCCTATGAGTGCCTTGCACTCTTAAATATTGTTTATAGAGCCTAAGCCCTAGATAAACATCCAAATTAAATTAATCATTATTTTATAGGGGTTACCTATTATTCATAAAATATTTTCCACAATTAATCTCTTCATGAAATATATGAGCAAGTTTAGGAGATTCTTGGGCTAGGTAGGATACAACTACGAAGGTTATAAGAAAATTTAGGCCTAAAATGCCATCTTGAAGTTTTATTTTGGATTAAAAACTCCTCATATATGTTTTTAACACTATTATTGACATATAATAATTATTACCTAATCCATTCTTCTCCAAAGTCTTTCTACAACCTCTATTATCTCATGCTTAGGGTTTGTAAGCAAAATAAGGTAAAAGACCCTAGTGATTGTATTTGAGTCATTTCCTCTCTTGTCCAATGAGATAAAGTACATGAAGTCACTTTATAAAATATTTTTTATCTATTTTAATATTTTAAACTTAAATATACCCTTGAAACCTATAATTTCTCCACACATTCTTGCATAAGTATGTGAATGTCTCATTTAGGCCTGTTAAGCCTATCAACCTTTAGGTTTGTCATTGCCTTCAAGTAGTTAGTCACCTTATCAGATAATTTATCACTATAATATAATTTTTTTTAGTGATTTATTATGTTCCTTTACATGACTCTCAATTTTATTTTGTTCTACCACATACCACTTACTTTGTAATTTTACACATAGGCATGTGTGACTGTTTAGGCCTACTAGGCTTGAATGGGGTAAGAGTTATTTATTTTCTCCTATTATAAGATTAAAATACCTCATATAAGTTTCCTTTAATTCCTCATGACCTTCTTAGGTCATATATATTTCCATATTAATTTTCACAATAACTTGTCTTCATCAATCTATACACATGCCTGTACGGTATAAGTTTAGGCCTATTAGGCTTGAATGGGGTATGGGGTACTGTCATCAATCATCCATTTGGATTTTAGGTTACTAAAGATAATTCTCATGTTTCAAGTAATTACATAAACCTATTTACTCATTCATACCATGACACTATTGCATCCTCTCATGTTAAATACTTGAAAGTAAGTTGAATTACTCAAGCAAGACTATAAGTGCTTATTTGAGAGGATAAATTACTAGGTTTTATGGTAATTTTCTTGGTATAATAGGGTTAATATTATGAAAATCAACCTATAAAATCATAATCTTTATGTCCCTCCATTATGACCTTTATGATCTTCTCTATAACCTTCAACAGTACACAATTCTCCCGTGCAAGCCTGAGTATAGGTTATGAGCTAAGTATCTTGAACATTAAGCCTTGAAATTAAGGTCTCTTAGTGATTTTATTATTTTTATACATATTATTCACCCTTTAAAATTAAAATATTTCTTTACATTCATTCAAATCCACACAACCAGTGTTATTCTCACTTGGGCTTGGGTTGACATGTAGATGTCTTTGAGGTATCTTGAGCATTGGTTTTGAAGCCACACTTGTTCATTGTTCTTGGACCTATATAAATATATAAACACTAAATTTATTTCATTATTTATGCCTTCAAAATATAACTTTTGATACACATTTCAATACATTTTTTATCAAATGTAAACTTGTAGGTCTATATTTCTCATGTTTTATGCCTTGTATGAGGCTTGTCTTGATCATTTAAAACTAGAGATCACTTATATACTAAATAATTACCTTTATCAATCATTTATAACCTTTATATACCTCTTAAAATGAAAGTTTAAACCTTTCAAACCATTGTTATGTAGGCAGCTTACACATAGTCTTCAAGGAGAGTTATGATGTGACATTTTGGAAGGCTAGTATAGAATGC